>VWPU01007139.1:0-17384 GCA_013398955.1 Callaeas wilsoni
CCTGTCTCTCAAACTGAGACACCCAGCAATGGCTAAAACCAGTCTTTTTTCTTATTATTTTCTCCTCCTGTATTCATGGTTGAGTCAGCCTGAGATGAGGAGCAAAATGTTCGCCCAGGGGATCCTCAGCTCTTCATCCCTGGCATCGCTTCTGGGTGTCCTCCTTTGCCCAGGGGACTGGGAGCTGAGGGGACAGTTTTGCCCCCAAACCTCACAGCTCACCCAGCTGTCAGTCTCCAAAAACAGGAACAAAAGAAAGGAGCAGATGAGATTGTGAATGCGAAGCCAGTTTTTTTAACATCTCATCTGCACAACTGAAAAATTCACAAGCCTGATCCCTGCTGTCCTAGACGGGGAGAGCAGGAGAGTCTGCCTAGCTGGAGGTCAGCAGAGCAGTATAAATAAGGAAACACAGAGATTATTAGGTAAAATAGAGAGATTGGGGGATTACTGCAAGAACCAGAAAGGATTTGATCACTGCTGAGCTTGCTCTGCTTGGATAATTCACAGAAGCTCTTCCCAAGCAGAGCAGCAGCAGCTTCATGGGATGTATCCAAAGTAATGGGCTCAGCATCCAGCAAAACTGAAGGAGACAAATAGAAATTAAATCAACAGCTTTGTTCTTTCTGTCACTTGGGCCCAGCTGGCGTTAAAATAGGATAAGAGACAAACTCCTTGTCCTCAGGTGGCCGAGATCAATGGCTGTGTCTGCTCCAGGACGTGCCAACGACTCTGGTACAGCCTCTCCCTTGCTGGCTCATGGAGATAAAGTTTTCTTCTTAAGCAAAATTGCGTTTTTCAGTCAAACTCTGCATCTCAAAAAGAATTAATACAGAGCTGGGCTAAGCTGTGTGTCTGTATCAGGGAGGCTCAAGTGCTAAAATACTTGGCAGGGAGATGCTCCTCCTCGTCTCTCCTTTAAATTGTGCCTCTGTTTCCATCATGTTTTGAGCTGAGGCCCTAAAATTTGCAGTTCAAAGACTGTCTCTCTATGGGAGTATTTGTAAGTTTAGCAAAATTAACTCAGCCATGGAATAAAGAGAGAATGGAAAAAGTAATGGAAATTTTGCACAGAGATGAGGTGTAACATTGAAGGGCTCCTCCAGCTCTGCTGCAAGCCAGGCTTGATGTGGGAATTACAGGGCAAGAACCTTTTTAATGTTAAACACAAAGGGAAACATTCCTGGTAAATCTGTGCTGTACCAACACCCAACCAGATGTGAGGAAGCCCGGATCACTTCCTTAAACTCTTTGCCAAATGAGAATGGGTTTAGTCAGTGCTTAGGGGTCACAGTTTGGAGGACATTTCCCAAAAAATGGCTAAGCCAAGGCTCTTGGTGTTTCGGCATAGTCTTTTACCAGGGGCAGGAATTTTTTGTAGCATGAAGCTCTTTTTGGGTGTTTTAATAGCAAGTCAGATTTTTAGAGCAGCTCATTGCAGAACACAGTGCCAAAAATGTCACCCCTCCCAGTTCAGAGCATTTTCCAGGGTGCTCTAACAATGGCCAAGGCACTGCCTTGTGCCACAGCTGGATCTCCGAACTGTGTCACCTTCCCTCCTTGCTCTGCAGGAGAGAGAACTGGAAATAAGGTCAATTCCTTTCCCCAGCAAGGGAGAGGACATCGATTTGTGCAGATGGTGGGGGGATGGAAGGGGAGGTTCTCCTTTAACAGTTGGATTCAATGATCTTGGGTCTTTTCCAACCCTAATGATTCTCTGATTCCTTAGAAAAGGGGTTTTAATCATTTGCACTTCATTTGCACTGAACACGTGCAGCTGGGATGTGGCTTCCCTCAAGGACAGGGATTTGGGATGATTCATGGTAAATGCTCAGTACCACAAGCAGGAGCTGAAATCTGCCTTGAACAGCCCATCTTTAGCTTAAAAACCCCGAATCCACACACTGGGGAGCTGCTGAGCACTTCCCCCACCCATCTTTTTCCTTGTGCCGTTCCCAGTGCCTGGGATGGCCGCACGCTTCTTGTCACAAAAGGGGGTGCGGTGGCAGCTGCAGCCCCTGCCCCGCTGTGCCCGTGTGCCGTGGCTGTGTGCCAGCTTGTCCCAGAGCCCTGAGCCCGTTCCCGTGCACGAGGCTCCGTGGCCACGCTGCCTGCCAGCCTCAGCCAGAGCCAGAGGCTCAGGGAAGCCATGGAGAGGTGCCCTGGGTGTCCCCGAGTGCAGGATTTGGCCCGGCTCATCCATCTGCCGAGGAACACGCTGCAGCACAGCCCTGAGGAAATCAGGAACGCTTTATCAGCACTGGAGCCTCCCCGGAGGCTGCCTGTCCTACATAGCCGTGGAGTGGCAGGAGGAGGTTACGTGACAGCCCATCAACCTGCTCTCCTTCAGGGTCACTCAGGGCTGCAGCCACGGAGGCACCGAGCCCACTCTGCCTGGCCTTGGCTTTCAAATGGTGTGGGCTCCATGGCCCTGGAAGCGGCTCTGTGCCTGCGGAGGACACAGCTCCTGGGGTGTGCCTGCCCGTGGCGGCGGTGGGACTGGGTGTTCCTTAAGGTCCCTTCCAACCCAACCCGTCCTGGGATGATTCCATAATTCGGTTTGTTTGGGACCTCTGCAGAGGAGCAGGAGCACAGGGCGGTGCCAGCCCGGCCCAGCGCAGTCCCCGTGGGCTCAGCAGCTCCTCGGGCTGGGAGCAGAGCAGCCCGTTGGGGCCTCAGAAGACAGAGGCTGTCAGCTCGAGCCAGCAGTGCCCCAGAAACCCCAGATGTGCTCCAGGTGTGCTCTGGTGTCCCCTGGATGCAGCTTCCAGAATGGTCACAACAACCAGCTTGCAGTCTGCTCACAACAGCCCCATGGAACGCTCCAGGCAGGGGCAGAGTGGCTGGAAAGCTGGAAAAGGACCTGGTGAGCCCAGGTGTGCCCAGGTGGGCAACAAGGCCAAGGGCACCTGGCTCGGATCAGGAACTGTGTGTCCAGCAGGACCAGGGCAGGGATTGTCCCTCTGCTCTTGGCACTGCTGAGGCCCCACCTCCAACCCTGGGGACAGTTTTGGGTTCATCGTGACAAGAAAGACATTGAGGGGCTGGAGTGTGTCTGGGGAAGGGGCTGGAGCTCCAGGAGCGGCTGAGGGAGCTGGGAAGGGGCTCAGCCTGGAGAAAAGGGGGATCAGGGGGGACCTTGGGGCTCTGCACAACTCCTGACAGGAGGGGGCAGCCGGGGGGGTCGGGCTCTGCTCCCAGGGAACAGGGACAGGAGGAGAGGGAACGGCCTCGGGCTGGGCCAGGGCAGGGTCAGGTTGGACATCAGCAGGAATTTCCCCATGGAAAGGGTGCTCAGGCCTTGGCAGGGGCCGCCCAGGGAGGTCTGGAGTGCCCATCCCTGGAGGTGTCACCTGGAGGTGGCACTCAGAGCTCTGGGCTGGGGACAAGGTGGGGGTCGGGCACAGCCTGGACTCGATGGTCCCGAAGGTCTTTTCCAACCTAAATCACCCTGAGATTCTGTGATATTAATGAAGGAGCACATTAATTTCTGATGAAACACACAGTCCACACTTTCCCATGTCCTGGTTTTCCCTGTGAACACCTGTGGGTGCATACACACACACAGTCCCTTGCTGCCTCAGGTAACCAAATTCCCTATTTTCTATCCCAACTCTCCAATCTCACTAGAGATGCTCTAAGGCCAGGCTTTTCTCTGGAAACAGATTCCACATTTGCAATAGTTCCCATAGAGCAGGATGTGACACAAGTTTTTAATTTCCCATGATTTCCCCCTGTGATTTTTTTTCTTCCCCAATTTTCTGAGGGTTTCCTGGGAATCGTAGCTTTCTAAATACATTTAAAAGAATTGGCAAACTTGGATAAAATCAGAATACTTCATTCTGGTTTTGAGTCTTAGGAAGTTTTAGATAGAAAAATTGTGAACACATTTTGGGGAATGAACTTGTCTCGTCTTGTGTTGAGTTGTAGCAGATTTTAGAAGAAGCAGAAAAAAAGCCTGCCTTGAGCACAGAAATATAGCAAAGTGTTTTCAGCAAAAAAAGAATCATTTGGGAAAAATGTGAAGACAGGAAAGAGCTGCTTGTGGACATCTGATGTATAGAACCTTATGGATCCAGCTGGGAGATATGAGCAGGACCTGAGCAGGAGAAGCCTTAATTTTGCCAAAATTTTGAAAGGTTGCCATGACTTCAGGGACAGCCCATCCCACCAAAATTTTATCTTGCCCAAAACAAGACCTGTATAGGCCATGGCACTGTTGATACAACACCTAGTGGGGAATATTTAGGTGTTTATGTTGGAAAATAGACAAAATAACTTTGTAAATGATCTTGTAAATTCACCCCTGCACCTTGTAGGATAAATCCTGAACCTCTAAGAACTTCAGCACTAATTTAAAAAATAAATATGTCTAATGAAACTTAATGCAGTAAGTATTGATTTGTCACAACATGCAAGTCTCCACGAATATTTTTGCACAATTCTTGCCTGGTTTAAGTGTTCCTGTGCACAGCATCCCTTCAGAAATGCCCTTCAGCCAAAACTATTCCACCATGATGCTGGATGTGATACTGTTCTTTTCAATCTCTTACACTGAATGTGCTGGACACACAAAGCTCTCAATTTTTTTTCCGAGATCTTAAAAAAACCCCATGGAAGCTGCTGCTGCACATCCCTAATACCTGCACTAGGTAGAAGCTTCAGCAGCAGTGGGAATATCAGAGGATCCCAAACATTTTTCACAGTCTGATTTGCATTATAATACAGATTAAGGATTGCCCTTGCCTTTCAGGAGCTGAGTAACATCCTTTTGTCACCCTATAACAGCAGCTCTAATTCCTCTAACCAGGAATTACTGCAGGGAGCGTCACTTGGGTGTAAATCTACTGGGATGAGCTTTTCCCTTTCCCCCAAGTGTCTCGGCCAAGCTGGATTCCATTACGGAATCATCCCAGGATGGGTTGGGTTGGAAGGGGCCTTAAGGAACACCCAGTCCCACCCCCGCCATGGCAGGGACACCTTCCACTGTCCCAGGTTGCTCCAAGCCCCGTCCAAACTGGAAATACACCCTGGAGCGTGTCCCTGCTCATGGCGGGGGTGGGACTGGGTGTTCCTTAAGGCCCCTTCCAACNGCGGCGGTGGGGTGTTCCTTAAGGCCCCTTCCAACCCAACCCGTCCTGGGATGATTCCATAATTCGGTTTGTTTGGGACTTCTGCAGAGGAGCAGGAGCAAAGGGCGGTGCCAGCCCAGCGCAGTCCCCGTGGGCTCAGCAGCTCCTCGGGCTGGGAGCAGAGCAGCCCGTTGGGGCCTCAGAAGACAGAGGCTGTCAGCTCGAGCCAGCCGTGCCCCAGAAACCCCGGGTGAAAGCCCAGGTGACCCATCGTGTAGAGGCAGCAGGTTTTATCAGCCAGGGTCTGCGTCCTGGCAAGAGTCTCCTCTGCGCTTTCCCACAGGACATCGTGTTAGTCATCCCTAATTATTCAGCTCTACTTGAGCAAAGCCTTGTCTCCTTCTTTCTTTCTTTCTTTTTTTTTTCTTGTTAGCCTGAAAACCTATATTTAAATAATAAGGGGTGGGAGGCGTTTTTAATCCCAGCCGGATAATTCCTAAAATGCACAGAGGTAAATCCTCAGCAGACGGATGCTCTGAGAATGTGCTGGTTTGTTCCTCGCCTGCCTCGGGCAAGTAAAGCCAGGCTTGAGCACAGCTTATGCCAGGCTCTGCCCTGCTCCAAGCCTCTTGGACATCTTCCATGTCCTTTCTGATGGATTTATGATTTTGGGATCTTTTGAAGCCTTCTGGGCTTCATTTACACCCCAGTCCTGCTGTGGGTGCCTTGTCCTGCCCACAGGACTCCTCTTTGCCTCTTCCCCCATCTCACTGTGGTGAGCCAGAAGCTGATTTTTGAGGGCTGGGATCAGCAGAGAGGGATGCCAGAGCTCCCAGGCCATGTGCAACGGGGGCTTTTATGGGGGCAGTGAGGAGAAGAGCTGGGTAAATTTGGGGCTGTTTCTTCAGTAGAGAGACTAAAATGTGATCGAGCCAGGGACGCCCAGCAGTGAGCACAGACCAGACCCCACCTCCCTCCGCTGTGAGAGGAGGGTAGATCACTTTCTGAGGCAGGAACGCCCCGTGTGCAGTTGCGGGGTGCAGAGCCCCCAGCAGCGGGGATGCGCAGCCGGGGCCGCGCGGGGGGCGGTGGCAGAGGCTTCCTCCGCTCCTCTCCAGCACGGGCTGCCTCTCCATCCCCTTCATTTCTGCCGAGGAGGCTTCGTCTTGCCTTGTAATCTTGATTTGGAGTTTCATTATGAATTACTTGAGTCTCATGTGCCGTTTTAAATTGATTCGTTATGCCAAGTACTTGCCAAACGCATAATGAGGGTCTAAATCGGTCCGTATGCAACAAGGCAGCGATTCAGTTATTGCGAGCGCTCACACTCTGACAAAAGCCTCGATTATTGCTGTCACTTGCGTTTTGGGACCTTCCCGCACACATCCGCACCCCCAGCCCCCCGGAGGCATTTGGTGGATCCCAGCGCCTGCCCCGTTATTTATTGTTGTTGTTATAAACGCTGCTATTTTCGGCTGCCTCGCACTCGAGCGCCGGGCTGGGAGTTCGCCCTGCAGGGATTGGTGTTAATGAGAACGGGAGCAGCTCGGGGCGGGGGGAATCTCTGCTCTGTCTCCTCCAATCCATTCACAAAGTCTGGGTGGCTGCTCTTAAAGACCGACGGCGGAAATGAAAATTAATCAAACGAAGGGGCTGTTAAGCCACAGCGCATCAAAGAGAGCCCGAAAGTCTTCACGCCATCAGTGAGGAAAGCTTTTATCTCTTTCTAACAAATGTTAGAATCCAGACACAGCCCTGATGGGCTCTAAAGATCTATTAGGAGGGTGTGAATAATTATAATTGCCACCCCTAATTACGTCTTTCCTAGATTTCAGGGTACTCCAGGAAGGAATGTCAATACCTGCGACCCTTTTAACAGATGGGGAGACTGAGGCACCACAGGGCATTGCAGGGCCTTGGTGACAGGAATGGGGGAACATGTGGTTTAGTCCTTTTCCCCCCAAATTTTCTGCATCGCCTTGGGAAGTAGTCCCAGTTATCTGTTTCCTGGACTAAGGAATGGTTTCATGGACTGTTGAATGAATCTGTTTCCTGGGCTAAGGGATGATGGGCTAAACCAGTCCCAGAAGTGGGCACTGACTCATGGAATCATGGAATGGGATGGGCTGGAAGGGACCTTACAGCCCAGCCCATCCCATCCCATCCCGTCCCATCCCGTCCCATCCCATCCCATCCCATCCCCTCCCCTCCCCTCCCACCCCTTCCGTGGCAGGGACACCTTCCACTGTCCCAGGTTGCTCCAAGCCCCGTCCAGCCTGGCCTTGGACATCTCCAGGGATGGGGCAGCCATAGCTGCTCTGGGCAACCTGGGTCGAGCCTCCTGGCTTTTCCCTGACCCTGATTTGCAGCTCAAGTATCTTTAAATGGTGAAGCAGCCTCCAAAATCCAGGTCCAGGACATTCTCCTGTCCCTGCTCTGTGGCTTTATCCCTGTCCTCGAGCTGGGCGGGTGGAGGAGCATTATTGCTGACAGCAGTTTTGGGCCATCTGTGCAAACTTTGGGGCTCAACCCATCCTTTTACCTCTTTGTTTTGGATTCAGATGAGCAGAGATCGGCCTCAGGTCCCAATTCCCTGTCTCCTCCACGCTGCAGGCTCCAGCAGCCGGAAGCTTTTCTTCCGAGCTCCTCGTGACGAGATGCCAGCGAGGCAGCGCCGTGTCCGCGTGCGGGGCTGACACCAGGGCTGGGAGCTACCGTGAATCATCCTCATTAAAAGGCATTTCCAGTTCAGCTGCAGAGTTGCTTCTCACCCTCTTTGCTGCCATGGCAGAGCTATTTAAAGCTCCCGTGGAATGCAGGCAGCAGACGATGGGCAGAGGCAGGTACAGCTGCAGCCCTGTGCGGGAGGCAGCGGGTGAAAAACACATTTTCTGACTCATTCCCCGTGCCAGGAGCGGGAGCAGGAGGTGAAGCTGCTGGCAGCATCTCCACCTGAAAGGAGGTTGTAGCAAGATGGGAGTCGGCCGCTTCTCCCAGGCAGTGAGGGACAGGATGAGAGCACAGAGCCTCAAGCTGTGCCAGGGAAGGTTCAGGCTGGAATTTCCCCATGGAAAGGGTGGTCAGGCTTTGGAAGGGGCTGCCCAGGGAGGTTTGAGTCCCCATCCCTGGAGGTGTCCGAGGAAGGCCTGGATGTGGCACTCAGAGCTCTGGGCTGGGGACAAGGTGGAGATCAGGCACAGGTTGGAGTTGTTGACCTTGGAGGTTTTTTCCAACCTCAGTGATTCTGGGATTCTGTGATACTGAAGAAAAACATAGCTGGAGCACATTCATTTCTAATAAGATGCAGCAAGGCCAAGGACACCTGGCTCGGATCAGGAACTGTGTGTCCAGCAGGACCAGGGCAGGGATTGTCCCCCTGTGCTGGGCACTGCTGAGGCCCCAGCTCCAACCCTGGGGTCAGTTTTGGGTTCATCGTGACAAGAAAGACATTGAGGGGCTGGAGTGTGTCTGGGGAAGGGGCTGGAGCCCCAGGAGAGGCTGAGGGAGCGGGGAAGGGGCTCAGCCTGGAGAAAAGGGGGATCAGGGGGGACCTTGTGGCTCTGCACAACTCCCTGACAGGAGGGGGCAGCCGGGGGGGTCGGGCTCTGCTCCCAGGGAACAGGGACAGGAGGAGAGGGAACGGCCTCAGGCTGGGCCAGGGCAGGCTCAGGGTGGACATCAACAGGAATTTCCTCATGGAAAGGGTGCTCAGGCCTTGGCAGGGGCTGCCCAGGGAGGTTTGGAGTGCCCATCCCTGGAGGTGTCCAAGGAGCTCTGGGATGTGGCACTCAGTGCTCTGGGCTGGGGACAAGGCCAGCCTCACTGTGACTCTGGGGGGACAGGGAGGTTCCTTGCTGGGAGTGCAGGGACTTGGCCTCTTGGCACAGGGGGTCCTAGGGAGGTTTGTCCCAGGTGGTGGTTGTCACCTGAAAGGGAGGAAAGGTGTGTGTAGGGTGGTTGTGTAGGGTCTCCATGGCCAGCAGAGCTTCTTCAGTGTCCCAGCGTGTCCCCATCCCCACGTTACCCCGTGCCCTGGGCTCTGGCACTGCTGCATTCCCGCTGTGCCAAAGGTGCTTCTGTGTGTTGCAGGAGCGGGAGGATTTAGCAGGATTTCCCTGTTGGATTCTGGCTCATGACAACTGTTGAGCAAGGAGGGATTTTTGGGTTGGTTTTCTCTAACAGGCTCTGCCACCCTCGTGCATTTCCCAGCCGTGAGTCACAACTCATCCTCTGCTTCTCCCCCTCCCTGGCATCTTCAGGCACCTCCTGAGGGTTTGGAAGATAATAACAATGATAATATCTTGTGCGGGGTTTTCTCTGGCTCCGTGCTGCATGAGGGCTGGGAATTCACCCTCTGAGTGAAAGTGAGGGTCTTCCACCCCTGCTGGGTGACAGGAGGTGGGGGCAGCCCGGAGGGAACCCAGCCCACGCTTGGCCACATCTGGCAAGAGCAGCATCGCCGTGTGCCGGGGGTACCTGGGTGCTCCTCAGGAGGGACCAAAGGGAGGAATCGAAAGCAGAAATAAATCCTGGGAATTACAAAAGCATCTCCCAACTGACTGTTTGTTAGGAGGGGTGTCACAGAGCTTTGCTGCCAAGAGGGAAGCTGCAGAAGCGTGTCCTGGTGGGGACTTCCATGACATCCCCTCTCCCAGCCACCCCTGGTCCCGCTGCCACCGGCATCTCCATCCTCCACCTCCGCTCTGCTCCCATCTCTCACCGGCCAAAATGACTTTACCAGGAGGAAAAGCTCTGAGAAAAAGGCAAAGTCAAGTGGTTTTCTCTCTCTAGGCTGTTCTGGATCTCATTTTGTGCTTCCCCAAGAGAAGGGGAACGAAGCAGCAGAGAAATCACCAGAATTACACCGAAAGGCAAAGCAAGCAGCAAAGAGAAATGGGGTCAAAGGGAAGAGGAGACTTGGTTGTTTCGGGGAGAGTTCCTGTTTTAAGAAGGCCCCTCAGGTTTCCTCCCCTCTCTTGCTGTCTTCTGGCTCTTATCATTCAGTGATTTGTATTTGCAGCAAACCCTTCCATCTCAGAGTCGTTTCTGTGTGCAACGACCCCGGTGAATTAACGGTGGGCACAGCCTTTGGAACGCAAGCGAATTCCGCAGTGGAATGAAACTTCTCTTTGATAGTGCCTGCTGCATTTTATTTCTTGTGTGTCCGTTTATAATTAAGGTTTCTTCATTATTTTTGTAAGGGCAGGGGTTAAAGGAAAGGAAGAGCGAGACTTCAGCAGTTCTTTCTGTGAAGGGTGAGCTGCACAAGCGAAGCAGGCAGTGAGTCAGCATCCTCTCCTGCCTCGCCGCCAGCCGAGCTGTTGCTGGGGTGACTGTCACAGGTGACAGAGCGGATCAGCCTTTCCGGTGTCCCCAGGCTGAGCCAGGACATGTTTTCCCGAATATGTCAAAGCAAAACCAAAAGGCAGGCTGCAGAAATCCTCCGTTCCCCCCCAAACCTCCCCCCTCCCCCCCCAAAATTGGTTATATTGTCATTTGAGGCTTAGAGAAAAGGAAGAAAAGGAACACGGTGGTTTTGGAGATTGTGTAAGAAAAGTCATTTGAGAGAATCTTGTGGTAATTGTTTCAGAATTCAGTTGTTATTGCTCTCTCTTGTTGGAAAAGACGTGGGTCAGCAAAGTGAACCTGTCCTGTGGCATCCATGGGTCACTTCCTGCCTGGACCATCACCCATCACAGCCCTGGAGGATTAAGAAGGCAAAAAATTACCCATCTGCTCCCCCCCACCCCGTTTTCAGCCTTGTAATCAGGGGATTTCTGAGTGGGGCTTCAGGGTGTTCCCCTGGAAGTGCTGCAGCTGACAAGCAGGAAATCTGATTAAAAATAAATCACAGGGTTGAGCTGCAGAGCTCAGGTCTCTGAGCCCTTTGCAGACAAATTCCTTTGCTCCAAATTTTTGCTAGTTTGGGTTTTCCAGCTAGAAATGAAGCCTCTGCCAGTGGCTGGGGAGCATTTGGGAGTTCCAGCTTTACCTGCAGACTCTGCAGCTCTGCCAGCATCCAGATGTTGCAGCTAAAGTCCTCACCTGAGTTTGCAAACAAATTCATCTCTCCTGCACAAAATGACCCTTCAATAACATCCTTACAGCTGAGGGAGAGGTTTTATAACAAAGCAGTTCCCGGCACTGGTGATTGAGGGTTAAACTGGCCGTGAAGATGGGGAGGACAGACAGAAAGGTCTTGAGGCAGATGAGAATTTCCTCTGGATTTCCAGCTGCAAAGGGAATGATGACAATATTAGACCTGTGTTCAGGGTGTGTTTTTTTCTCTCAAAGTGCTGCCTAAACATTAACTAATGAGCAGAGGCCAGGAAGCTGGGGCTGCACTGATGTGTTTGGCCTGGTGACCTGTGCAGGTTTTCATTTTCTGTTTAGTCACTTCCTTTGAGACCAAAAGCCCAAGGACAGAGCTGCTGGGGGATCCAGCCCTCTGGAGCATCCTGGTCTCTGTTGTGGCTCACTGCAGCCAGGCAGAGCCGCTCTGTTTCTTTCCATGATTTCATCAAACTCTAATGGAAGTCTGATGGCTTCAGGGCAGTTCTACCACAGTGACTTTGCTCCCGTGAGTGTTAGCAGGCATTAAAATGTGAACTGCAAAAGAGGATTTTCTCTCTCCTCTCGGTTTCCTCTCCCTGTGTGTTTCCTGCTTTAACCACGAGCAGTTTCACATCATGCAAAGCCTGGTGTGTGATTTTGGTGAAAGGCAGAGGTCCCTCAGTTTGGTTTTTTGGGTTTCATAGTTGTAGGGGGCCTGGGGGTACCCAGAGCCGGGTTGGGCTGCCCAGTCCTGTTTATCCTTTGAGATCTGGAATGCTCTGGAGAACAAGCCTTGCTCTCCAAGGGCTGGTTTGTCCCCAAGCTGAAGGTGTTGATGCACAAGTTGCCCAGAGAAGCTGTGGCTGCCCCATCCAGGCCAGGCTGGACGGGGCTTGGAACAACTTGGGGTAGTGGAAGGTGTCCCTGCCCATGGCAGGGGGTGGAATGGGATGGGATTTAAGGCCCCTTCCCACCCAAACCGCTCTGGGATTCTGTAATTCAATAAATGGTGGCTCTCCATCACCACATGATTGATGGACAAAGTGTCCCACTTGAGCACACCATGATGGCAGCGCCTCATCCCTCATTATTTGCTCCTGGGCTGTGTCAGTCACACTCCTGCAGCCTCAGATTCCATCTCGCTCCTCTCTAACACGATGTTCACTGAAGGAGCAAACGAAAAGTCACAGAAAAATTGGGAGGATTGCGGAAAGGAGGAAAAATCCAAGAGACAAAACACAGTTTGAAGGTCCTTGAGGGCTGCCAGGCGGCCCTGCGGCTGTCACTGGGATCTGTGCTCGGCTGAGGCAGCTCCCTGCCCTCCAAACCTCCCCTCCTGGGCGGCTCCCACGGAGCTCACTGCTGGCAGGCCCTGGTGCCTGCTGCCGGGCAGAGGAGGGTCCAGGCTGGCTCCAGCCCAGCTACCCAACACAGGAAAAATTGCTCCATTTCTCTGATGCAATTTATTTTTCTGAATAAAACTGTCTAAAGAGTGGGGGAAAGGTGGAGAGGGCGCGTTTCAAAAATAAATTTCTGAGCCTGCACAAGGGATGCTTTGTGGCACAGCGGTGACTTACAGATTCCCTGGGTTTTCTACAGAAAGTGAAACCATTTTCCTTAAAAACAGAGTTGTTTGTGCAGCTGGAGTTAGGCACCAATTCACGCAGTGTGTCTTGAACATCCTCTGAAAATTCAGCTTAAAATACTGTTGGAAAGAGACTGAGCCCGTATTTTAGGGAAAATTGTTCCAGCCACATTGATTTAGAGGGAGATCAGTTGCTGGTTTTGGTTGTAGGGGCCCACACCCCGAGCCTTCCCTGCTGTGGGGTGGCATTGCTCTGCTCAGGGAGGCTGTCAAGGCTTGTGCCACCTCACTGAGTGACTGTCACCAATCACAACCAGAAGTGACATCCATGGAATAAATTATTCAGAGGCCAAACATGAGCATCCCCCCCAGCCCACATGATGCTTTTTACTGCCAGAAATTGGGAGTTTCACATCTTCACGCTGAGGCTGCCTCTGGCTCAGCACCAATGCTCTTCCAGCATCACCTTGGGTCTCTGAGATGTCCCTGATTTTCCTGCTCCCCTCTCTGAAACGCAGCTCATCTTCCCCTCCCGCGGACATTGGTAATGAAAACACTGTTGTCTCCCAGGATTTGTGGTTAAATTGCTTTGTCAATGTAATCTTAGACCTTAATGACCAAAGAATGCCCTGCAACAGGAGTCCTACCGTATCATTTGCTGTCATTGTGAAGGCCTTGGAATGTGATCCCCATTCCAGTGGAATTTGCATTAACGTTGTTTGGCCATCATAATCCCACCCAGTTAATCACATTTTTAGGATATTGAAATAGGTCTAACTCCACCCTGAGCTGTAACCCCTGGATCCCCAAAGGTTGGATGGGATTTAGCTCCGTTAAAGCCGACGGATGACGGTGATGCTGAGTAACTTGGCTGATCTTTTTTAGCCACTGGAACTTCTTCTTCACTTCCCAATAAATGCTCTTGCTCAATCCTTAGCTTTGTGGGAAACAACCCATGAAAAATAGCTGCTGTCCACACTCAGTTATTTTAGGGTACCAGTTCAATTTTCACTTCCCCCCCTCCACAGACTGTTTTCTGAAGGCATCCAGCAGTTGGAGAGGATCCCAGGGTGTTTAGGGTCCTGCTGTGCCTGGTGCTAAATGTCCTGTGTGAGACAGGCATCAGTTTTCCCTGGAGAGCGCCCAGTGATGCTTTCCACCTGTGCCGAGGGCTGAGCAAACCGCAGGATTTACACAGCGTTGGGTTTTCCTCCCTCTTCCAAATTTCAGTGTCTTTCTTAAGAGAAAGAGAAACGACTCTGCAACTGTGAGTGCAGTGAAAAGCTTCTGGTGTAGGATTGAAATAGACTCCAGGTGGGAGGCGAGAAAAACTCCCGCAATGTACAGATGAGAAACTGAGGCACGGAGGGATTGAAGGATTCACTCCAGGGCTGAGCTATACCTGGAGTCTGACTAAGACAGCGACAGGAATAGGAATGTTGTGCTCCACAGTTAGAGCACTAAATCCATCCTGGAAAATCAAGATTCCGTTCCCATCCTTCCCGCTGTCTCCCTGGATGGCGTTGGCGGAGAATTTGTCTTATCCCAGAGAGGGAACCCTCATTGGATGCTTTTGTGGCTTGGTGAGGAGATGAGAGAGGATCCCTGATTTCTGAGAATGAGATGATCCCATCTTGGTGTACCCTGGGAAAGCATCCCAGCTCTTCTGGAACCTCAGGGACCGTGCGGGTGCTCCCTGTCTCCGCAAGGGAGAAGGTGAGGACAGCAGGACTGGCCAGTCTGGAATCAGAGGTTTTGTTGTCTGGCTTATTCCCTGGTTGCTGAGAGCCAGGACAAGGGGAAATGGCCTCAAGGTGTGCTGGGGAAGTTCAGGTTGGATATTAGGGAAAATTTCTTTTCCAAGATATGGCACTATCACAGACTCACCAGGGCACTGGTGGAGTTCCCACCTCTGGAGGGATTTAAAAGATACGTGGATGTGGCACCTGGGGACATGGTTTAGTGGTGACCTTGGCAGTGTTAGGTGGGCAGCTGGATTCCATCATCTTAGAGGGCTTCTCCAACCTAAACCAGTCCATGATTCTGTGACTGCTCCAAGTTAGTCTCAGAAGGTTGGGTTGATGCTGAACCATGTTTGCTGCCAACAGTCCCTGCAGTCCTGCCCGTGACTGGTGACCTGAGTGACAGCCTCGAGCCTCTCTCCATAACGTCTGTCCATTCTGAGCAGCGCAGGAGGGCTCCTGTTCCCCAGAGGAGAAACCTGGGGGGAGTTAAAGCTGCGCTGCCTGCCTGGAGCCGTTGGGGCTTTGCTGCGGGAGCACAGACAATGCGTTTGCAGTGCATTAAGGTATTACTGTAACCGTGCTTGCGCTGAGAGGTTTCTGATCCTGCAAAGTAAAGACGAGCAGATTTGTCCCAGATTTATCAATGGAAGCAGAGTTCCCATTGAAATGGGAGGGAGGGGAGGACGGGAGAGATCCTGCTCACAGCTGGGCTGGATTCCGTAGGCTCTGCCTGGCTGCTGGTGCGACCGGGGGAGCTCTTGGGGGAGAAGGACAACCCCAAAATGCTGCTTGAGGGGCACTGGGATTCATCAAGAAGGAAGGAAAATTTCAAGGCGGAAGCAGGGTGCTAAGGCAGGCAGGGTTGGGGTAAGGGTCCCATGTGTTTTGTGCAGCTCGTGTCCTCCAGGGGAGGGATGCTGGGAGAATTCCCCTCAGGGTCTGGGTCTGGCTGTGGCAAGAGGGAAGCTGTGTGTCCCCTCTGCTTGGAAATGTGCCCTGAGAAGGCCATTAAGGGACAAAAAGAGTGTTGCTTGCTCTGCTTCCTCATAGAAACTGCATGTGCTGTTCCAGGGCAGCCTGCGGATCATTGCACAGGGGGATTTCTTAAATGGCCGTTAGGAACAAAATTAAATTTGTGGAGAGCAGATGCAGCAGAAGAGATGGATGAAAAAGCAGAAGGAAATTTGCAGAGGGAACACTGGGACATCTCGCGTTAGACAGCAAACCACAGCCTAGAGGAGATGGTTTGGTGCCGCACCGAGTTCCCAGCTTAAGGGAAAGCTTTGGCCGGGTTGGGCACCAAGGAGCTGTCCCTTCCCCTGGGCTTTTATTCCCCTGCCCTTGTGCTCAGACCTCCAGGTTTTGAAGCCTGACCTAGACCACCTCTGTTTCTGCTTGACAAACGCTGGGCTTGCTGCAGCTCCTGGATGCAAACCCCTCCAGGGAACACGTGTGAGGCTGGCGGGGGCTCACAGGGGAGGTGACGCTGTCGCTGCATCCCCGATGCTGCCCCAAAGCTCGGCTGGAGACCCAAGGGAAGGCAGGAGCTGAGGGGAAGGGCTGGGGAGGATCTGCCCCCGGGCTGCCGTCTGCCTGCAGCGCTGCTGCTCGCCTGGCACAGCCTAATTGGCTTTGATAGGATTACAGGGAAGCAGCGGAGGAGTAAACAGGGCCAGGAGGCCACGGCGCGCTGGGGCCGCCGGCTCCCGGAGAAATCCCAGCGCGACCCCCGACCAAAGCTGCCGGAGCTCAAGGGTTAATGTCTGCTGCTGAGCTGCAGCTATGGGGTAAGGGCTTAATGCTGCTGCTTTTAAAGGAAAGGCTTTTCCAAGCAGCATCCCAAAGGTCTGTGGCTCTCTCGGTAATTCCTGATGGGTTTGCCCCTGACAGATGCAGAGTAAATTATTGCAATTACGGAAGTTACACCTTGTGCCTCGAGCCTTGTGTCCTCAGTAAATGTTTATGGTTTGAGGCAGCCTCATTTGTTTGCCTTAGACCAGACGACACTGATTTATTGGCAGAAATCCTAGCAGGGAAAAGGGATGAGCCAGACAAGTTTTTAACTGCTACACACATGTATGTGGTGAAGGGATGATGGTTATTTAATTTTCATGAGAATAAAGCCTCAGACTTGGGTGTAAACTGTTGCTTCCATGAATATTTTCCAACCTACAAGCAACAAGGGGAGCTCAAGGGTTAAGGGTGCTCCAGGGCTTCGCTTCCTGCCTTGTCTGGGTTTTGGGATGGCTGGGAGATGCTGTGGGTTGGAAGGGAGGAGTGGGTGCTCTCACTGGGAGCACGTTGCTGGCTAGCACCACGAACTGCTGCAGGAAATGTGGGAGAGCAACTCCCCAGCTCCCTCCTCCCAGGAGATCCACACCCTCAAGAAAAACAGGTCTCAAAAGTGGGCCTTAAAGCCAAGGATGGAGGTGGCAACAAGGGACTTGTGTCCGAGTCTGGGTCGGGGTGACATGGCCTGGAGATGGCTGTCCTTGTGTGGGGACATAGGTGAGCATCCACCTTTCCATGCATGCCTTTCTGGGGCTCATTCCCTCAGGAATCCTCCTGGGTTTCTGGTGGCAGAGGGTGTTTCCCCTCTGTCAGCAAAGAGGTCGGGGGGCTCAGCTCAGTCACTCCATCCTCACCGTTCATCTGCCATTCCGAGTCTGGAGTCAGCTCTTGCACCAGTATTTATTGTTGTTCCCTCCCCAGAGCTGGGTATTTTGGACAGCTTGTTTCTGATTTAAAGTATAAATAAGTTTGATCTTTTCATCTGTTGTTCTCCCTACCTTCTGGAGGCTGTGCTGGTTAAAAATAACCAGGATGATGAGCTCAAGTGGAATGGTGGAGGGGTTTTAACCTCCATCGTGGCGGGACCACCCATCTGGCGCCGGAGGGGAACGTAGGCTCTCCTCTCCTCTCCTCTCC
>VWPU01007140.1:0-19720 GCA_013398955.1 Callaeas wilsoni
GTGTGCTACACCACCATTTGCTATTTCTTCTTGTAGGAGTGGTTGGTTAGGGAGGAATCATGACAAGACAGGTAAGGCAGGGCAAAATATGTTAGTATTTCCTTGATCTTTACCCAGTGCAGGAGTTCCCATGGGACAGATAGAGGTCATAGAGATCATCTTCAGGCTGATCTAAGTCATACCAAAAGTATTACAGTCCCCAGATAATTTGTAGCTGAGGCTGTGCCAGGTTGCCATATATTTTATTCTAAATTTGTAATTGCTGCAGTTGTGGAGATCACACCCAATTGTTTTGTTTGAAGAAAAGTTGAAATAGGAAGTGCCATTCAAAAGTGTGGCTTTGAAAGGATCACCGTGCAGGTGGTAAAACAGCACTACTCAATGAATTAGGAAAAAGGATTGAAAACCTAAAGTCTGCTCCAGGACAGGGAGAGACAGACCATTAGCATTTGGATGTCTTCCTCTTCAATCTTTCTTGACTAAATAGAGGAGACTCTCTCTCCCGGAGAGAGTTGAGGTGATTAGATGTTGAAGTGCTCTGTACCAAGGTGAGAATCCTGGCCTGGAGAGCAGCATGAAAGGATGTCATTAACAGCTGAGACAGTCCTACAGAAGCTCCACTCATTTTGTCCAATGACTGCTGCCCAGCCTCTCCTCCACTGAGAGCTTATCATGGGCCTGAAGATGACAACAGAGCAAAGGTTTTAGTAGAGCAAAGATTTTAGTGAAGAAGACAACAGCAAAGCAACAGGGAAGAACATGGCTGGGCATGATGGAAAAGAAGAGGAGAACCCTCAGTGCAGGGGAGTTATAACTAGATGATCTTTAAGGTCCCTTCCAATTCAAATCATTCTATGATTCCTTGATTCTAAGAGCTTGATGAATCCTCCAGAGGAGTCAACAGCAGAAAGCCATGAAGCTGCAGAAAAGGCAGAAAAGACTGTAAAATCAGCACTTGAACAGGGAACAGAAGCACAGTTATTCTACAGATATAACAAACGTAACATTTGAAGAGACATGCAGAAGAGAGAAATCACTTGGCCTTCTTAATTCCATGGCAAAAAGAACATGAGACTTCAGAGATGGAATATAGTGTTCGTGATCTCACAGCAGACAAAAACTAATGATGAAATGATCAAGAGTTTACAGTATAAAAGACCCTATATCTGTAGACAGTAATCCAAATAAATGTTACACTAAAGGAAGTTAGCAGCAGATGCACTGCTGAATTGAGAGATATTGTCGAATTGTAAGTCTTGGGAAGGGCACAAGGGAGGGGCAGAGATCAACAGAGAAAAGAGTTTTAGTGTGGAAGATCACAGAGAAGGATCAGTTCCAAGTAGAGGTGAAGTTGAAAGCACATCACTGGGGTAAGGTGTGAGAACCAATGAACTATTTTAGACAAATGATAATATAAGGAGTAGGAAATAAGAGGCAGAAAAATGGAAGCGCTAGCTGACTTGATGATTAAAACTAACAAAGAAGACATTGAAGGACTCAAAATAAAATTAAAGGGGATGTGAGCAGTTAGAATCAAAGGGGAGGCACAATAAAAGATATTTAGTGACACCAGCCAAAGTGGAATACGATAAAAACAATTAAAATTCAGTTTTTACAAAATTATATTTTCTGATTGCTCCTGCAATAAACATTTTAATCCAAGTCACTCTTTTATGTTAACTGAAGTTTACAACACCTTATTCTTGATTTACAGATAGACATCTGAGACAGACAGGTTGTCAGAGCTACTTAGATGGTAGAGAGGTTTGTGGTGAGAGTGGAGAATGGCTGGCTGAAGAACTGAGCACATGGGCCTGGAATTCTCATGTTTTTTAAAAAGTGCCAAACAGTTTACCCTTGTTGAAAGGAGATAACTTTAAAAATTATGTTTTGTTTTGAAATGATAAATGTATTCTTTTTTTTAACATAACCTTTAAAATTAACCTTATTCTAGGATTTTTATCCTAGGCTAAACTCAGATCTAGTATGAGATGCAGAAAAATAGAGAAGTCTAGGTTGGGAGAGACCTTTAGAAATCATCTGATCCAACCTCTTAGTCTTTAGATCAGGTTATCCAGGGCCTTGTCAAACTAAGACATGAATATTTTCAACAAGGCAGACCCTACCACTTCCCTGAGCAAACCATTCCAATGTTTTAGAGTGCTCTTAATAATGTTTTTCTTCTATCCAGACAGCATTTTGTAGCTTTTCCCTCTTGTACTGTCACCATGCACCACTGTGAAGCAAGAACAGCTTCTACTCTATAGATACCTTTTAGGCACAAGATTATTTGATCCTCTAAACTTCATTGTCCCCTGACAGAGAGAACACAATTCCTTCAACCTTTCTCCATATGCCAAGTTCCCTGGCACTATGATCATCTTGTTCCCCCCAAACCGGACCCACTCCAATTTTCCAGTGCCTCTCAAAACTTTTAAAAATCCTTTTGAATGTGAAAATGTGAACAAATTGTCTCCTGTGAATTAATGAAGGAAAGATGCCTTTGTATCCAAATCCTAGTAATTATTTTTGATATCTCCAGTAGCCATCTGCTTTATCTTCATACTTACCATCACCTGTGAAACTCCATAGCTTCTCCATGTCCTTTCTGAGTCTTTTCTCCTCTGCTAGCATAATACACACAAGTTTCCTGACACTGAGGTCCCCTCAGTGTTTACTGACTCATCATCATACACCGTTCCTTACTGAGCTTTATTTCACGTGATGTTCAGCCAAGAGGCAGCATATGCTGAGTCTAATGGACAACGTGTTAGCTTTCTTATATCCTAAGGGGTACAAAAGTGCTTCTTTTCTTTGCAGAGAACTGTTTGCTGTAAGAGTTTGGAGAAATAAGTTCTCTTGCACTTGGGAGAAGATTCCTTTCTCAGAAAGTTCTTTAGTGGATAAACATACAAATGTCAGTGATACGTGAGAGTCAGAAAGTAAAAAGTTAAAGGTGAAAGTAAGAGAACACAGGAATAGTGGAATTCTAGGCAGAAAGTACCATCTGCCTCATAGCAACTAAGAGAAATTGTCAGCAAGGATCCAAAAATACAATTCAAGAAATATGATATAATGGGATACTTGTGTCTGTGATATTAATCATGATCTATTGCTCTTACTGATGACCTAAAGAATATGCAGAAACCAGAGCAAAAATAAAAATAGAAAGAATGGAAGATGAGGGCTTATTCTAGGTTAACTTTCAGCAAGACTTTTTTATCTTTCATTATTTTCAGAGCTGAGATTTAAAAGTAAAAAGCTGTGCACTGGGTACTTGAGTGGACTTTGAACAGAAGTAGGTTTTCTTTACAGCTTTTGGGCATTTTTGTTTAAGAGAGGCTGTTGCAGCTGGATTAAGCACAAAACATAATGCCAATGTATTCACAGGGCTATTTCCCAAGATAATTGAATGCATTTGTTCACCATATTTGGCATAATTTTAATACGGATATGAAATCTAGATTCAATCAACACAAGGTTGTCAGCCCACAGAGGAAACAAAAAGTGATCTGGAACTGGATAATAAAACAGACTAACTGGGAAATGTGGAACTATGCATACCTGGAGTGAGAAAATGTAGTTTAAGATAGGAGGAACTGAACAATACAGAGTTTCCTCTTCCTTATAAATGTGTGGCCTTACAGGGAGAGTTACACCACTTTGGTAAGCACACCAGGTCAGAGGCCTTCAATGCACAGAGTGATGCTGTTATCTAATACTGTGATCTTAGAGGAAGTGACTAAAGGCTGGTGAAAACAGGCAAGTCCATATGCTGCCACCAAATTCAAAAAATAGACAATGAACTGGAAGGCAGATCCAAAGCCAAAGAGGGACTTAGACACAGACCTCTGATGTCCTGGAACTCAGCCGAAGAGAGTTTTCAAGGAGTGTAGAAAAAGGCAGTCAGGGTGACTGCCCAGGGAACAAGAATGAGGGGGCTTTTTCCTAGATTCTAGGAAAAAAAATAGCAAAAAGAGAGAAGAATAATGTGAGAGAACAGATTCTATGGCAGAAGAATTTCCAGAACTTCTTTATTCTGTGGACTGTCAGCTTTGTGATGAACCTACATTACATATCTGTATTAAAATTGTGCCAAAGCAGAAAAAATTAATAAGGCTGAAGGTGGAGATGTGAAAGGAATAAATTTAGTGTAAACAAGAGTGAAAAAGAAACAAAATTACCACTTTTTTACCTCCCAAAACCAGGAAGAAGTAGATTCTGACCCCTATTCCTGATGGTTAGTAATGTACAGCAAGATTTCCATTTAAACCTTAAGTTACCATGCAATGTGAGTTAAGAAGGCAAAATTAGACGGTACTGAAGTATTTTCCTAGATTTAACCTGCAATCCTGCAATTGCTGTACTCGTTCCGGTATGTATACTGGGGTGGGTATGAATAGGGCTGTGTTGGTGAAACTGTGGAAAGATTTGGTACATATGAGAATATCTCAGGATTGCTGGTAGAAGGAGAATGAACAATCTTCAAAGTGATGGAAGATAGCTGAAGTCTATGGCTTAGAAGTTCATTGTGTAGCAGAAGACAGAGCATAAGGTACTCTGGATATACAAGGCTGAAATTCTAAATTAGACTTCTGCAAGGACCAAGAATATTTGACTGTGCCCTTGGGTCATATCCATGTAATATTTTTAGCAAGCTACATAATAGTCTTAGTTTGAAAGACAGGTGTCTGTTAAGGAAGGCAGGAGACTCCCTTGGAATGGAAAATGTAAACCCTTTCCCTCTGAATTATTAGAATTTTGAAATTAAGGGGCTTTCAGGCACAGATATGAGAATAGGAATAACAGTTCTTTACTGGTATGTATAACATACCATATAAACAAACAACAACCGTGGCACTAACAACACCCAGAACCAGAACCCAGTGACGCCTTCTCGGCCGCAGGCGCTTTCCCCTTCGGCGCAGTTCCGGTCATGGCCAGCAGGGGCGCTGGTGGCTCCCGGCGGGCAGGGCAGGTGCGATGGTTCCCCCGCGGCTGCAGGGGGCGCGGTGGGGCGAGCTCGGGGAGCACGCGGTGATGGCGGCGGGACCGGGAGGGGAAGGGATGGGAGAGAGGCTCGCCTCACAAACCCCAGGGACAGCCGGGCCCGGTGCCCCAGCAGGACTCTTGGGAGCAGCAAACTGGAACATCAGGAACGAGCAAAAATCCCTGGGGGTGGTAGACAACATGTATCACAAGCTCTGCAGCTGTAGCGGGAGCCACGGGACATCTTGGCAGGCAGGAGGTGTGGGGCTAAGGTGCAGTGAACACTCAGAGCTGTGCCAAAGAAGCAGCAGGGGCAGGGCAGCAGTGACCCAGGTCTCAGCAGGGCAGGGAAAGGCGGGCTTGGGATCCCAGGGTTTTCTTCTGAGGCACCTGAGCAGATGGTGAAAAGTCCCTCTTTTAGTGAGGTAGGGTGTTAATGAGGTCCCAGTGCAATGGCTGCTCTCACAAGCAAAGCTCCACTCACTGTAGAAGAAAGGCAGCAGGAGATAGAACCCCATAGGGGTGACAAATTCTCCACACAGTGACTGCAGCTTCTCTCCTTTCTGAAAGCTGAGTGCGCAAGACAGCTAGGGGCTGCACCCAACCCCATTTTCCCAGTCCAAAACTTGTGGTATCTCTGCCCTTCATGAGAAACCCCAGGTAAAGGGGGAGTAGCCAGCTGAACCCCTCCCCTGAGCTCTGACAACTTCTTTTGTCTCTCTCAAGTATCTGGTCGTTATTGTTTCCTAGCAACACATATAGGAGAAATTCCTTAAAAAAAAAAACAAAAATAAAACCTCCTAAAACCCCAACAGTAATGTAACTTATGACCACAAATAATTAGGGACTGCTTGTGAGTTTTCCCATCTAACACTGCAGTAACCTAAAGCTTGCCTCTGTGGAACTTCTACATACACAGCACCAAACAGTAGAACAACGGCTGTGAAATCCTAGCTATGCTGGAATTCTGCTGTCCTCCAAAACATAAATTAGCATGCATGAACATGTTGACATGTTTAATATGCTTGTGCTGACACGTCCAGAAAAGGGTATGACATCTGTGATTTTAGCCCTCCATACCAGTTATTTGCATACCATTGTCTGAGGCCATCAGGAGTGTGCATGAATTCTATGTATTTGCCGGAATAAACAACACGCATAAAGCTTCTCAGATGCACAGTGGGGAGTTCACCGACTACACAAGATTTTACATTTTTGGCAGCAATTTCAGAGTTTCAAATAAAAAACACTGTTCAAAGGGGAAACTGGATCAATTTGTAACTAAAACTGAGGAACCTGGGATCCATAAACCAATGAATGGCCCTCCCTCATCCATATGCAGGCTTAGATTTCCACTTTTCCAGGAATATTTCCAATGACTGTCCCTCTTAAATAATATCAATGCAAGTGTTATTCAATACAGGTCACTAATAGCTACTAGAATCTGCATTATTTTTAACTCTTTCAATTAAATGTTGAGAAATCTCAATTAAAAGTCAAAAGTGGAATTGCTAGGAGAAAACAATGCAAGTTTTTCTTTAAAGTGGTATATTTCGCAGTTAAAAGGAAAGAATGTCACATACTGATAGAGGAGAAGAATCCCAGGTCAGTAATGCAACCTTTACTTCACTGAGCATTAATAATACTTGACAAAAATCTTGTGAGTCTGACTCAAGTTTTGGGTCATGTGTATTAAATCATCCATAATTCTGCTAAGTTACACCAGGGTAAAAAATCTCTGAAACACACAGAAGGAGCAAACATGCTTACAAAGGGCAGAAACATAAGGAAATTGAGTAGAAATCTGATCTCTTGATAGATTTTTATATGCAATGTTATTTCCTAAGTAATCTTAAGAAAATTCTGATGAAAATCATAAACCATGCCATGCCATTTATCTCACTAGAAAATTTCATCCCTGAAACAAACCAAATAAAAATTTTCTGTGAAAAAAAAAATATTGAAAATGTTCACAGATATTTTGCATTTTTTCAAAATAATTTATTGTGAGAAGAGTTAAGATGAACATTTTAACTTCTTCTGGGCAATAAACTCAGCAAATTAATAGACAACTTGACCATAGTGTTCTCTTAAAATGTATGTAAAAGAAGATTGGTGACAAATGTATTTACTTCTTCATCTCACATGCTGTATGAAATTATTTCAGTAAACACTACTTATTCCTAGATATTATATTATTTTCAAAGTCAATTTTCATCTACATTATATCTAATATGCAAAGGGCAAGGAATATTTTCCTGGATTGGACAGATGAAATCATCAGTTCGTTAATGGAACACCAATAATATGGAAAGTCTAATAGTCTATGTGATACATACATGGAGTTATAGAATTGGTCAGTTCCTGCAGAGCAGCAGCGAAACTGACATTCTTCATAAATTTCAGGTTTTTTTGCACTGATGCAAGTTTTCCTTTCTCTTTAAAAGGGTTTGCTTTAATAAAAGCCTAAAAGTGTGTCCTGCTGATCTGCCCTATGCTTATTCTAATGAAAATCAAGTGTTATTCCCTCCAAGTTTAGTTTTACCACAGTAAAACTATTGAAAGGAACACTGAAACCGCCCTAAAAGTATTTTTTCTCCATCAACGTGGCAAGGACATTTGTGGAAAAATGATAAATTCACATCAGTGAATAAACAATATAAAAACAATGTATTTCTAGGTATTTCTAAATAAATCTGATAAAATATACCTATTCAAAGTCTAATCTTTGAAATAATTCTGTAAGAAAAAGTAAATTAATTCCTGTTTCAACTAAAAGTTTCTCATGGGAATGGAAATTGATACAATAAATTGAGGCGGCTTATTGTTGTTGCTCTCCAGTCTTCGACTTACACAACTAGAACTGTTTCTCTGAGCTCATCTCTCAGTGCTTGTGGTTAATAATCTTTCAATGAAGACAAATTTAAGGCTTCCTTTTCATTTTTGTGTATCTTTTTAATATGCATTAGCTCAACTAACTGAGAAAAGTCTTAAAATATATTTTTGAGGGACAAACAAAGCAAAATCAGTTATTACTGAAATTATTTCCTCTCTCCACCCAGTAAAAACTAGAGTCTCAGGCTCAGTGAAAGATGAAAGAAAAATGCACATGAATCAATTATGAAAAAGAGAAAGTTTCTTTGAATGAGGAAAAGCTGATTGGAATTAAGATAGGCTTTGTTCATATCTGCAAGTTACATGGAGAGTACTTTTCAGTGGAACAGAAAAGGGGGATTTGGGAGTGTTTGGCTGCTTAACGCTATAGTGCTGCAGAGCCCATGTGAAAATTTGCTGCTAGCTATTAATCATCATTGTGTCTCTGCAAAGAAGCTGTTACAATGATGACTATATATCATTATATTCCCACTGTAACTAACGAATCAGAGCGCTGGGAAAGTTGGATAAGAGCGGCTGGCAAACTTTTAAGCTGTGGAATCAATTTAAATAAATTTACATCACATTTGCTATTTTCGCTGGTATGGGAATCATACTTTAACATGAAACAATATGCTATGTTCATGGGTCCTGGTCTTTTATTCTCCTGTCTCTGAGCCTACTTTCCAGGTCAGCTTTTGCTAGTGCTGACAGCACGCTTTTCTCATAGCCTCTCCTTCTCATAGCCTTTGGTTGCTTTCAAGTTCAATTTAGCACAATGAAGTTGTTATGCATGACAGTTTGGAGAGCAGAATAGGTGGTGTCTGAGCCTGCTGCGTCGCTACAAAGTGGGCTCATTCTCTGCAAGCCAGCTCAGTTACTGAAGCCTTGCTGGTGGGACACTGCAGTGGACTTCCAGATGTTCCCATCCTGACCAAAACAATTAGCTTCAAACTGCAAGAAGCCGCAGGGTCACCCTTTCTTTCAGTGAGACTGCACTATTTAATATGCTGCAGCGGATTTCAAATTCATGTTGATTTATCTGGTTGTACTCTTCTTTTATGGTCTTTATTTATAGATGTGTAAAGCAACTGGGAAAGTTTGAGTTTCACACAGTTCGGGAGTTGTATTAGAAATCTAAACCATTGTTTTATGTTTATTTTACAAAGTACTAGCCTTGAAACATGTCAGGCTTAATTCTGTTAGGCTGAGCTGCCTAAAACAGAGCCTTGAGGTTCTTCAAACAGAACCTGAAAGTGTCTCTTCCGCTAACCATCAGCAAGAAACCAACAGTAAACAACCCCAAAATGTTCAAGATGCCAGCACAGATGTCTGTTACAAGAATACTGAAAAGAACTGAAAACCATTTACAAATGGAAAATTATACAACTATTAAAAATAAGTTCATTTTGAGCCTGTATTGAGGTGCTGCAAGCTGCCTGTTCTTACCAGGCACAGCTGGTTGTGTTCATTGCTAAGAACCTTGTAGGCCACTGAATTCAATAGCACCACACAGCTGCTACTCCTATAGGATAAATATTATTTTATTTTGGCATTAACTTAGCTATTAATATAATGATCTGCTTCTTATTTTTTGTTATCAGGCTCTACTAGCACTGCTACGACAAAGCAAGCCAGTTGCACACTACCTGACTTTACACTGCTAACAGCCAGTACCTGTTTTTTAGATTCCCCAGTAAAAAAGATTCTGTTGTCTTGATTATATATTTTAGTATTTACTGGATAAACCCATCAAATAATTCTCATTCTAAATTAAAAGTTATAGCAAAGATATTTAAAACAATAAGATGCTTCCATTGTCTTCATCCATTGCCTCCCTCTCCACTTCCCTCATATTCTCTTTCGTATTTGCCTGTTTTTAATCTGCAGGGAAAAAAATATTATTAAAATTCCTCCCTTGTAAACTGCTTGGTTTGGCTTTGTGTTTTTGAAAGTTAAAATTAAATTATGCCATGAAGTCTTTTATGTCTTGAAATTATTTCTATTTAACAAAAACCAGATAATGTATTTAAAATGTCTAGTTTTGAACACCATGAAATACATTTATTACAGATGCAAAAAAATTACGAAATGTAGACTAATTGCAGTTTGATTTTCAGAAGTCTATTTTTCCCCTACTGTTTATTAACCTTCCTTCAACAATGCATGAGTACAACTTGGTGCAATTAGCAGGCTAAAACAAAAATTAAAATAATCAGTACTACATTTAAGGCCAAATATAGATTTGTTAGTCAAAAAATGAAGAGAGAGTAAGAATACTTGACTTCTGATATAATTTATTCAAATGTGTCAGAAAACCAGAGCTGTTCCTAACCATTGGATACAGAAATTTTTCCCTGTCACTCATTCACAAAAAGTCCAAACATTGTTTTTGCAATATTGCCACAGCTAAACATTTCCTTTATGCATGAGTGATCTCACATGAAGAAGTTATGCTACATTATGGTGTTTACTCCTTATTTAAGTAGAGGAGTGTAATGGGTTGTGTAAGTGAGGAGGCAAGTTAAACTGTTGAAGAAAATATTGCATAACCAGCCTTTAAAATCAGAAGAAGAACCTTTGCTTGATGTATTTTAGCCAAGAAATATGGCTTTGTTGTACTTCTTCAACCACCAGTGGTATAGGTCTCACTGATTTTATCAGTAGAAGATTTAGGTCTACAAAATGGAAAAAAAGCCACTGAAATAAAAGATTTCTCCAGACAAAATGCAATACAAAAAGAAAAGAAAATAGGAAGAACCAGAAGAGCAACACAGCCTTGAAGCCAGTTTAGTCCAAATACATGACCACTATAAATCATTAATGTCTTGAGCAAGAATGTTTGTGATTGTGTCAAAAAACAGAGACTCTAATTTTAGGTCTATAAAAATAAAAGTCAGTTTTATAATAATTTTGTTGTGGTCATCAAGGCCTTAGTGCAAGAGACAAAGTTTACAGGAAAACTCATATCTCCTATGAGGCTGGCATGTTAAATGTTCACAAATTTGAAAGCTTCCCTTTTCTTTTATCCTCTCAGTTCAATTAACAAAAGATTTTACATCTCACATAAAGCTGTTTAGGGGTTTCAGAAAATATTTTACTCCTAATTATACTGTTTTAATAAAAATTGACTATTGCAAAACCTGCCGATGCCAATATGGATTTCTGGCTTCACAACATATCCAAACCAGGCAAAATCAGACTCAGAAGTCTTGAGAGTTTTTCTATTTACTAGCATGGCCTTGTAAATCATCCAGAAATACAGACACAGATGTTAGAACAATATCCATACTTACTCTAGCTAAGCAATGTTGCAATGTTGTAGTATATTTGTGTTTGCACACACATGCATACAAAGTGGTGGAAAATGTTTTATGCAAAAAACCTTACTGTACTACACTGATGCCCTTTGCTGTTGTTGTGCTGCTATTTCATAGTTGTTTAGCATTGCTTTCTCTTTTCTTAATTTCGCAAGAAACATACCACAAAGAGTAGTGAGAGCAAGATTTATCCAGGTCCAAGACCATTGCTCTCCAAGCATTTCTTGGAGCAGAGCCATGATGTTGCCTAAATATTCTCCTTCAAGCAAAGCCAGATGCGCAACATAGCTGATATTTCCATCTTCTTGGGACTCAAAGGGTGTTCCTTGTAATGAAATTGATATTTTAGTTTTCTGTTGCTGAGTGAGTTTGGGAGTGATGAACCATGAAACATCACTTTGGCAATGTATTAGTATCCTCACAAGAATATACTCTTTATAGCTGGACCTTTAACGACCCAGGTTGCATTGAAACCCATAAAATTGGAGAACACACACCATTCAGATTAAACTCAAATATCTGGTAAGGCTGAATTGAAGAACTTGTCTAACTGGAGTAACAAGAACTCAGACAGTGCCTAAATTCAGATACTGAGTTTCTTGCAACCTGCAGAACATCATTGGCTTCATCTATATGCTGAAATGCATTGGCTTAAAAAGAACTAGAAGAAGTGGAGGAAGGGTTCATTTAAACCTGTTCAGCTGCATTGGTGTAGTGTGCTGTGAAGTCAAGTGCTTATGCATTTGTAAACACATGGAAACAAACTTGGGAGCCTTTGGATGCATGACCATGATTGATTACAGTAACTCTTTCACTTACCTTGACACAGAAGGGAAAGATCACACAAACTAAGTGGAATTAAATAACCTCAGTTTTATTTAGAAGCATTGCAAACTCCTACCAGACACTGTATCTCTAAGGAATAGGTGGTTTATCTTTCAGCTGTACATTTTTTGACAAGTTAAAGCTGGATGTCTGTCTGAGCCATAACATTTATATGAGTTAGGCCTCTGGTTACAAAGTCTGTCCTATGATGCCTGTGACACAGACAAAAAGCCTGTCAGCCAGAGCTAGATCTTTCTGGCCAACCTTCAAGTCTCTCCTGGCCTCCTGCTAGACAGTTTACCAGGTCTCTGATCTGGTAATTTTAAAAGCTGCCAACTGATCCAGTAACAATGGAGAGACTGGGATTGTATTTTGCACTGGAGATCCAGATTAAATGATTGAGACCTGGGTAAGATCTGGTTGATAAAGTGTAAAGCCAACTGGAGGTAAATGGAACTCTCAGCAGAGAGTAAGTCAGTGATGTCTCACCTGGAGACAATAATTTCCCTCTGAGGCTCCTTCACATTATCACCAGAATATCTTTTGTTACCTACATTACAATATATATGTTTTCATTGTCTGAATACAGTGCTTCATCATTGCCAACAAGGCCCAATGAATCCTTTTACCAGGCTGGTTTAGATAGCTGGGATGTAACTAAAGACTGTTGTCAGCTGCTGCCTGTTCATTGGTTTCTGTCAAATTGCTTTAGAGGTCTTGGGCTGGTTCCCAATAGACAGGTGCCCGTATCAGGGAACGGCGGCAACGACTGACACTAATTGGCACCCATGTCAACTGCCTCAGCAGCTTTCAGCCTCTAAATGTGGTCCCTACCCATCAGACCAGGCATGCTGGTGGTAAGTTTTCTCTGCTGAAGCCTCTCCTGCAGCAGCCCTGTGACGGGTAGCTCAAGCAGATAGGAGGTAAAAATATAAGGAAATAGTTTTGTATGGTAAACCCTGTATTTTTGAGCAGAGCATTTAGCAGCCAACAGCTTTTGATATATAACTAATGCAATGCAGAGTTTACGGTGGTCTTGAGGTCTGGCTGTACATGCTTCAAGCCCATGATCAAGCATCAAGACAAACATCAAAATACATATATCCTGAGTTCAAGCAAAACAAACTTTCTTCTGACCTCATTGTTAAAAGAGCAGTAAAATAAGTTTTAAAGGCTTCTGTAGCACATAACACCAGAAATCGCTCATTTTATATTTTCTCTGCTAAGCACTCCTTTCCCAAAAACCTAAGTATTCAATTTATGCAACTGTGCTTACAGGTAAAGCATATTTTTTGAATAAGCAATCATCAGCAATTTCTGCAGGGCTAGTGTAGGAAAGCACTTAATAAAGACACACATTTGCTGTTTTCTGTATAAACACACTTTTGCACCATGACTCAAATAAGCACCACAACTTAAATTGTCTTCCAAAGTTTGTCAGGCTTCAATAGACTCATTAGTGGATTTTTTTTAGGACCAATGAAGCTCAAAGAGCCCAAAACAATGAAGCTAATCACAGCCTCTTTTCCTGACCCAAGCTCTATTCACTGCAGACTCTATTTCTTAGCAATTGTATTTCAAAACAGGTAAATATCTGCATTTTTTTCCTCTTTGTACATCTTTTATGTTTTTGGTTTTTTGTTTGTCGGTTTTTTGGGTTTTTTTCTGCAGATGCTTGTATTTAAACCAGCATGGTAAATGGCAGGGTTCTTCAGGTAATCTTTCATTGGACACAAACGACCTGGCATTAAAATGTAGATAAAATAATCTCAATTAAAGAACAAAGCTTTAAAAAGACATAGCTAAATGGGTGGACCAAACAAACAAACCTGCGTTGTTAGGAGCAGAGTTGGGCAAGCCACGGTCCCAGTGGCTCATCTAATGAATAAACCTGAGGCTGTATCAGCAATCCCGAACAACCACCCGCGGGAATGCAATGGTGTCAGTTGATGGGCTCTTTGCAGTGCCTGTAAAGCACCCTTGAATGTGTCAGTGGAGGGAAGGCATTCAGACAATGAAGCCGTGACAGCTGAATGTCAGCAGCGACCTTGAACATCAGCCAGTCCCACCATCACAGTAACTTCAGCTCCAGTGCGGACATGCAGGGACGGACGGAGAGATGGATAGACCTTCAGCACATCCTGTCACTTCCCAGGCTCCGGGCTCCCTGCGTTGAAATGACAATTTCAGCGTGAGGAGAGACTCTGCCAATAGTGATGCAGAATGCTCACTTACTAACGATGGTGCTAACAATATGCACAGCTCCCTAATTAGACTCTTCTGAGCATTTTCACAGCAGAAAATGAAGCAAAAATAAAACCAGTTGCCGCTGATCAAATGTCAGCATCTATGGATGAAGGAGGCACAAGAAGCTGAGCACAAGAAGCTTGCACAAGAAGCTTGCACAAGAAGCAAGGGGTTTTCTTCTTGATTTGAGTGTTGCACTTGGAGACCACATTTTACTGATGTAAACAGCGTGATTGGTTAAAACACTGCCAGAAAGTAACAACTGGCATCTGGCATGCAATATTTTCTAATGGAAAACAACAGAATTTTCCCAAATATCAGCCTTGTGGATTACATGCTAGTAGCATGCTGTTCTTAAGACACAGGACACAGCAGAGACCTGCAAATCTCTCTGTGGCAAAGCACATCATTATAGACCAGCAACATCAACATCACCAGCCATAAGCAAAGAGACACCATATTGCTTGGGCCATTCCCTCCTTGCCTTCTCTTCCTGAAGGGGTGTCAGAATAAACCTTCACACTGAGGAAGGCAGAGTCCTCCCATGGCTCCTCATTCGCATCTCATAGTTGTGCTGATGACATGACAAATTATTTTTTGGGTGGGTTAATATACAAACAGCAATACTTTTCTGCTTGTGCTATTAGTTTGTTGATAAACTATTATCAGGAATAATGTTTGTGGCATAGAACTAAGACATTTCCCCTTTCTCAAGCATCTGGCCCATCACGCCAAGCCTACTGAGCAGTCTCACAGCATGTTTGTAAGTTTCCCATTTAAGATGAACTGAAAACCAAGACTGGTTTTGGAAACAATGCTGTCCCATGGATGTCCCATGGTCTCATCCTTTACATATGGCCGGCAGGAATAGGGGATAGTCTTCGGATATAAATGAACACAATTCAAGATAAACCATGTGTCATGAACAACTTCTGGCTCAGACCACATCTTCCATAAAGTAGGAACTAATGGGGGAATTTTTGTTGTCTGCTACAGGAAATAATCCAATCTGCTTTTTGGCTCTGGACAAGGAGGGGAAAGGAAAAAAATAGAAACTATGCTACCAAAAAAATTCTGACTTGTTTGGAAAAAAGACCTGTTCAGGATTGGGACATTTTTTCCTTAGTTTCTCATGGAATTATTTATTTTTTCATTGATGCATCAAAGCAAAAAAAAAATCTGTATGGTTAGTTTATTGGTTTTTTTCCCCTGGAAACAACTTTTGCATTAAAAATAGAAAAACGGACTCACTTGATAAGCATTGCTGGTCTTCATTCTCAGTGATGAACTCTGGAAAAATGGAATAACACTTATTTTAAAAATATTTAGAGTGTTAGAAAAATATACTTTAACATTACAGTAAGTCGTAAAGAGAGCCTGCCAGAAATTTGGAGAGGAATGGTTTACAAAAGCATGTAGTCAAAGGACAAGGGGGAACGCCTTCAGAAAGCACCAGTAGTTGTAGATTGGATACTAAGAGGAATATTTTCCTGTGAGGGTGGTGAGGCACTGGAACAGGTTGGACACAAGAGAAGTTGTGGATGCCCCATGCCTGAACGGTGTTAGAGCCACCTGGTCTAGTTGAGGGTGTCCCCATGGGACTATGGCAGGGAGATTGGAACCAGACGATCTTTCAAGTCTCTTCCAACCCAAACCATTCTATGATTCTGTGGACATGTAATATTTGTGACTTGACAGAAAGGTTTCCTTCGTGGAGAGGATCCTTCGTGGATCTTCCTTTCCTGATCATAAGCAACACAAATTGGCTGCTGTTTGACTAAAACTACAACAGTACTATTGTTATGAAAAAGACAATTTGTTAAACAATTATGTTGCGAACCCCTCAACTGAAGTCTAAACTTCAAGGAGAAGAATTCACAGATATGTCAGAATAAGCCACACATGGGAAAATGTCAAGCTGTGATCGGGACAAATATTTAGTCATAATGAAATCAAAGTATAATAAGCTATTGCATTTCTAAGAGCTTGAAATAACAGATCAGCCTGGTGCTTTCCCCCATTACATACACACCAAAAAAGTATGATGGCAGTGAACAGGATTAGAAGAATTCTCCCCACCAGGCATATAAGCAGCCCCCATAAATGGAAACAAGGAAGGTTTGAACTGGGAAATGACACAAGCCATCACAGCACACTTTCCTTGAGGTTGTCCAATGAATTCCATGTGGAATTGCCAGTTCATTTGTATTAGCTTCTATCCTCAGCTTCTGTGCTGCTTTCCAGAGGGCCCTGCATGCTGCTTGTCATGACAGCAGGGGAGGCTTTGCCAGTGTGACTTTTAAGTCACTTGTGCTGCTGTTCATCGAGAGGACTCTGGAGCCACAGCACTTCTTAGCTGTTGCTGGTTTGAAGGATGTGCTGGATCCATAGTCCTGATCCCATTCCCTCTGTATGTACCAGTTTTCTCCCTTACAGAAGAAAATGGAGAACCCTATGGCATTCTCAAAGGTTTTTCTCTCTTTTACGTAAATTTCTTTATTAACACAACACCATAGCTTTATAGTTTTACCCAGTAATAATTGCAGGTGCAGTTTTGTGGATGCTGAAATGCTGTTAGCAGGGAAATTGTCTCTTCTTGCATTCATTCTGTGAGAACTTTGCTGTGTAAGCTATGTAAACAATAGATAGGGTTTTTGGAAATAGCATTCGTATCGGGTATCTTCTGACCTTGTGTACATTATATTAGGAAAAAACATTTCTAAGTGGGTGTCTGAGATTTTGACCAATCACCCTAGGAGAAGTGTGAACACTGTTCAATTGCTTTATGGAACTAGAATATATAAATGGTATCGTAAATTTAATAAATAATTCATTCCTCGCTCTGACTCCTGCCTTGCTGCATCTCTGAACCCCTGCTTGGAAGCCCACACAGTTTCAGCACAAAAATACAACCTGCAAATTGTTTTATAATCTAGTGAGAAATAAATTATTTCACTTGGCTTTAACTACTAACAGAAAAGCTGGAAAATAAAAAACATTGGATATGCCTCATTGCATATGGGCAAGAGTAGTTCTGAACTCCCATGTGCAATCATTTTGCACGTTTTTTGCAGGTACAGTCTGAGCCAAGCATAGGTATGGGCAACATCTTGAAGCTCTCCACCTGGCACAGGGATGCAGAAATGGAACGGTAATTTACTACTAGAAGAGGTCACCTATGGATTATTAGTATTCAGAGGAGTAAGAGGTGAGCACAAAAAAAAAAAGAAAAGAGATGACATTACTAGAACACAATAATGAGAACACTTAGGAATCTAGATAACTTTCATCATATAAATAGTCACGCAGAAGTCAACAAAGCTTTGTGTGCTTCACTGTTAGCAGTTCTGGGCACTTGGTGTTCTCTCTTTATTTTGAATCATTGAGGTTTATGTGAAATGTGTTCACTCTAGAAATACATTACCTAAAGGATATTTCTGTATTTATATTGACACAATATATAGTTATGGTATGAATTTTATGAATGCCAGAGACTAAAATACCTTTTACAAATATACTGACATTCGTCATGAACGAATATCTTGAAAACCACTTGTGTTTCTCTCACATTCATGTTTTTTGTGTCTGGGCTTAGCCCTGCAGGCAATTATTGACTTCACTAACTTTTCCATGTAAGGCTTCTCGTGGCAGTCTGAGGGCCTATCCTCACCAAAAGGATAGCAGTTTGAGCACTTCCATAAGCTTTCTAAGTAATAATTTCCACTTGAAGGACTTTCACATGATACTTATACCTAAGAACAAACTCCTTCATTAAAAGGCACAGACTACCAGTATGAAGGGTGTCCTAAGCTCTCCCTATAAAGAGCTTTCTTTGTGTCTCTTATACCCAAAAGAACAGTCACATACACCTATGACCCTTCTCTGGATAGAAGAGTGCCTCTCAATTAGACTTCAAAATCCTAGAGATTTGCACCACCCAACCAAGTGGCTTATTCAGTGTCCAGCTGAAGTAAAGCTTGGCTGTAACAAGTGAGAAAGGGACTACTGCAAATGGAATTCCAGGGACCTAACGAGAGCACTAGTGTCTGTGGAGGCAGATCAACCTAGCACAGCTGCAAGAATAGGGAAAACCAGAAGATGACTGCACAAAAGGAGAGTCAGTTCGCTGGAGGGGAGTCAAAAAATAGAAATGTAAGAGAAAATGCAGTGGGAGGAAAAGGAAAGGGGAAAAGAAACAAATCGAAGTAACAGAAGGCAAGGAATGAAGGTAATACCTGTGAAGGTAAAGACTGACAAAAAAACCCCAGCAATGGTGAGCTAAGAGTGAAAAACGGTTACAGGAGATAGTAAATTACATCTTGGAAAACTAACAGAAACTTAAAAGGACTTAACAAAAAGCTGAATGATATACACAAAGCTGTGGGGATGGACAAGTCTGTATCATGGCCCAGTATTTAGCACTAATGTTTTTGTAAGAAAGTTGAACAAGATAATTGAAGTCTCTGCTGGAAAACAGAAGGTCTAGAGGCAGACCACACAGCTACTTAGATTTCTGTATTGGTGCCAAATTTGAAAGGGCAATAGGAAGTTACTGTGGCCTCCAGTATTTCATGTCCTCCTCTTAATTTTCCAAACGAACTGTGACAGGGCTGACTTTTATTCTTAGCTCTTAAAGAGTAAATATTTTGCCTGAGGAATGCGCTACAAAACAGGTATTTCCAAAATATCCCTCACTGCAGAAACACTGAATGTCTTTAAGGGACTGCAAAATATCTCTCCTTTGGACAGCAATTTTTATTACAATCCTTGCTCTGTAAAACACATAGCTGATGCCTTTTGAATTTGCCACTTCATTGTGCTTGAGCAGAGCTGACTGGATGTGGATAGATACAACTGAGAGCAGTTTTAGATTGTATATTAGGAAGAAATTCTTCCCTAGGAGGGTGGTGAAGCACTAAAAGAAGTTGCCAAGAGAAATTCTGGATGTCCTGGGAAGTTTCAGGGCCTGGTTGGACAGAGCTTGAACCAACCTGGTCTTGTGGAAGGCATCCCTGCCTATGGCAGGGGAGTTGGAACAAGATGGTCTTTAAGGTGCCTTCCAACCCAAACCATTCTATGATCCTATGAGCAATCTGCCCAATGCCTGTTTCCCCTCCTTTATCTAGTGCTTCACTTACTCTGTGCAGTTAGTTGGACTGGTGAACTCCTCTGGATAATACCGGTATTGTTCTGATCAGGTTTCTGAGAGACAGGAATGTTAATGGTTAATGACTCAAAATATTCTGCCATTTGTGGAGACAGGAGGGTGCTTTGCTGAGGCAGGATTTGCACTCACCACTCAACTGAGGGGTGGGGGGGTTTGAGCCATGTAAGGGAGAAGGCTGGTAAGAAGCAGACCATACAGAGAAAGGACAATGCTTTTTATCATACCAATGCCCTCACAAAACTGGTTCAGTTGTAAAACTTCCCTTCCCTTCCCTTCCCTTCCCTTCCCTTCCCTTCCC
>VWPU01007142.1:0-45159 GCA_013398955.1 Callaeas wilsoni
ATATTTATATTTATATTTATAGTATCTAATAATGTAGGTTTAGTCTTGAAGATGATAAAATGTTCTCCTTAATTAAATTCTGAAAAAGTCAATATAGCTTAGGCTAAATTTGGTGACTATTCATTGATATCTTCTTAAATGGAAGCATATGGTTTGTCTTGTCCATTTTCTTTGTTTTTCTGCTGCTGCTTTTTCTTAAAAAAATCACAGTATGTGCTACTGGTATGCCTTTTTACTTTACCATTATAGTAATATGGAGATTACTCTCAGTCAAAAGATGAGAAGGTAGTGATGTTGATTTGAGATTTTCACAGTGATAAGATAATGAAAGTTTTGACAATAATTTTTCTGATCCTATTTTCGACGGAGAAATAATACAAAACATAATGATAGGCATTTCAGTCTGACTTATAAGTGAAAAAATTGCCAGAGAAGAATTTTTATATCAAACCATTTACAGTTTTACCACAGATATGTATCTGCTCTCATCATTCTATCAATATTTTTATTCTATATATAAACCCTAAAAATATGAGTATTTCTTATGATCACAATGATGATAAATATTTTATACATATGCCCTTTAAGTTAATCAAAATCCCTGATTCAAGGACCTATGATAAACAAAGCAAATAAAAGATAGAGTATAAGCTCTGATATAAGTATGCTTCTAGGCTAAATAGCTTTAAAATGTTTTGCTTAGTCAACCTAGTTTCAAACTTTCACTTCCTACTACAGGAAGAAACTGAATGGTGTTGTGACACATCTGAGAAAAAAACTCCAAGTACTTTACCTTCAGAAAGCTTTCAGCTGATTCAGGTTAGAATTAATTTCAAAGCAATGTTTAGAGCTCGAAAAGTTAACCTTCAGAATCTGCACAAAGATCACTTCGTAATCAATGAGAGGAAAATAAACACCTACAGAAGAAATTTCAGGTTGTTATAAGATAGATAGCTACCATAAATTAGATGTGGAGATATTTATTCCTCTCCTTTGGCCATAATGAGAGTGTAGGATAACTTAGATGGCAGCTGGTAGAGATCTAAATTTAGATGAAATTGCTCTGTACCGTTTTACATGCCAGTAAGTTTAAAAGGTTCTTTTCCATTAAACTCAAGTAACTTTAAAGCCCATTTCAAGGAATAAAATACATCTACCCTTTTGTACTTAATCATACTTGTCAGGGCTAATAAATTAAACATATCCAGGACCATTTTCTGACACTGAAGCCAGGTGCCACAGAAAGGTTCGTGCCCATGCTATTGAACTCTGTTTCTCCCTGGATAAGTGATCTCCCTGGATACCCACAACCACCCAAGAGGGAAGGGACTGTCAATGCAGAGTAAGACCGTGCCTGGGCTTGTTCCCACTGGCTAACCAAGTAAACAGCCTGTCACAGCTCCTGTGAACACTGTGGCACCGGCTTATTTTATGAAGTGATTAACTTCTTGTCTCTCAATGCACTTTATTGAGGGTGTACAAAATACAAAATTACTGGTACATTGACAGACTTCATTACTAGCAGGGATTATTTTGGTATTTACCCATGTAACAGTTATGTTCAACTTAAGTGAAATGGATGACATGAAATTAAATGATGTTGAGTTAGGAAGAATAGCAGCAAACAAGTGGTTTCTTGGTACATATGCCATTTGTTTTCCGGTGCTTAAAGGGATTGCTGAAGCACTGTGCAGATATATTCATTCAGTATTTCGCAGTTCTATGAAGTGGTAACACCCTACTCTTCTAGTCTGAGATTTTAGCTCACTGTGCTGGTTTGGGATGGATTAATTTTTTTTCCCAGAGGCTAGTATAGGGCTGTGTTTTAGATTTGTGGTGGACACAGGGTTGATAATATAGAGATGTTTTTGTTGTTGCTGAGCATGGGAGGCTGGAAGGAGACACAGCCGGGACAGGTGACCCAAACTGGCCAAAGGAGTATTCCAGACCATATGACATCATGCTCAGTGAGGAGAAGAAGGAGGAACAGGGGACATTTGGAGTGATGGTATTTGTCTTTCCAAGTCAGTGTTACATATGATGGGGCCCTGCTCTCCTGGAGATGGATGAACACCTGCCTGCCCATGAGCAGCAGTGAATTAATTCCTTGGTTTACTTTTCTTGTGTGCATGTCTTTATCTTTACCCAGGAGTTTCCTACCTTTTACTCTCTGATTCTCTCCCACTTCAGTGTGGCAGGGGAGTGAACAAGTGTCTGTATGGGTCTTGGCTGCTGACTGAGGTTAAATCATGGCAATCATAAATAAAATTTCAAAATGGATTTTTTTTTTAAATTCACTGCATATGAATTGTATATCCTAGGTTTAAAATAGTATTTTAAAGTCCTGATTTAGTGGTACACAGAGATAATTTTAGGTGTAGAAAACGGGAAAATATTGGGCAAGCAAAACCTCCGGGGTGCACCAGAAAACAATGAAAATGAAAAGTGAAAGTGGCCAATATTACACTCTGCTTATGGACCCCATGAATCGACACTTGTCCCTGCTACTTAGGAGCAACCCCCTGATGGGTACCTAAATACAAGAAACCCCTGACTTTGCAAATTTGGATCCAGTACATCCCAAAGGTAAAGCCCTTAAATGAACTCCTGAACATTCAACCAGCAAGCGAAATTTAGGAATATTTGTTTTCTATGAAAAGAGTGGTATGCTCAAATGAATATAATACATAATTTATTTATTTTTTCTTTAAATTTGAACCAATATTTTTCACCAATATGTTTTCGAGGTTTTTCAATGGAAAATTTCATTTGAGCAGCTCTTCTTTATCTTGTTATAATGTCTTGGGGAAAACCCCAAATATCTTAACATTGCTTGAAGAACAAGCAAGAGACGCTGAAGAAATCACCACTGATATTTGTGTCAGAACCACTATATGCTGCAGCACTTTGGACCAAACGCTGGCAGGGGGAATAAGAGCTAAAGCTTCAAATGCAACTGTCAGAGGATTTTCTTCTGAAAATCAATTATAAACATCAGAACTGATTCTTTAGTGTTTTCATAATTAAAGGCTAATGGTTTAAACATCAAATACCTTCAGTAAACACTCTCGTTCAGTAAACTCTTTGCTCTGTACTTCAGTAATTAGAAATAAGGCCAGATTGTCCTCCAAATACCAGAAGTTGATGATATTACAGAATGTAGGTCAAAGTTAATTCATAAAGGATACACATTTTGGGGGGGAAACAGAATGTGTTATCAGCTACTTTATATCCTTTATAAAACTAAGTCTGCGGACTAAGAGCTACAGAATTTATTGAACCAAAAACTATGTATTGAACAGAAAGGTTTTATGCTTTAATCTATACCATACTCTGCTCTTCTTCGTCATCATGACTCTTTTTTTTTTCTCATATAACAATGAATTTCTTTTGTCTCCTTTAAGTTCACAAGATATTCTGGAAACAGAAATGTTTGGGTTTGGATGCTCAAATATTCACTAATAGTGACTAATGTCATAAGAAAAAAGGTAAAAGGTAAAAGTAAACATAGCCAAATTATTAGGAACTAAAAATCCCAAAATATTTCAAGAATTCTACTTTTTTCTGTTAGATTGAAGTTAAATGATAAGAGCTGAAACACAATAATTTGCTGTATATAAGACTAGATACATAAATATTGATACATTTAAGTTGAAGAAAAATACAAAAAATAAGAAATATCTTTTTCTTGTTGTTTGTTTCCTTCTTTCAGCATAGTGCTAAGACAGAGACATCGGCACTTGGGACCCCAAATTTGTGGTAATAATAACATTGCAGCCAGCAACATCAGTAAAACACAATTTTAAATTTCAGCAAGTCTGATACCAAATTAGCAGCAAAACCTGTATGAACCACAGCAAGAAGAATTTTCCATTTTGTGAACCAGACTCAATTATTATAAGAGAAATTCATAGAAGAAATATTATAAAAGGTTTTCCCTGTACTCTTTTCATCAGACTTCAAAGGGAGTTTTCTCAAACACATTAAGAATATACTGTAATTCGAAGGTTGCACTTATGTTGCAATATTAGCTGTAAGAAGCAAGAGAACTGAAATATGCACGCTCTAAGAGGAGCTTTTTTTTCTTCTGAAAAGCAATAATAATTTCAGCAACAGAAGTTTTCCATGGGCTTTTAAATTTCAAAAAGGAAAAGAAACATACCCTGCATTTTCTGGAACTATCTGAAATAAGACTAAAAAATCAATACAATCTGAATGAAATAGAAATGACTACGCCAGTGTGATTTTTGTAAAGATTGAAGATTGGATAAAGACAATAGTACTGAGTAATGAGAAGGGTACTTCTTCACTATCCATGAGTGGAAATAATAACAGAATGACATGGCCAGTTCTAGTATCTACATTACAAAAACAAAATGTTTGAAACAAAACACTCAGTTATTGCAGATTAACCAAAAAAAGTTACAGAATAATTTGAAATTCATATGTATAGAATATATATAGGAATATATATCTATATAGAAAATGAACAAGTGATAACAGAAAACAATTTAAAGTAGAAGAAAAGAGAAAAATTACCTCTGTGAGGTGATATATCAACAGCAGAAATAATCAGGTGGGCTACTGACAGACAAGCTTGGATATTTTTTCTAAAAATATATCTAGTTGAATTACAAATGAACAAAGAGAAGCTTCACATTTTTTATTTTATTGAGATATTTCTTTTGCTGTTTTTTTTCATATTAGACTATGCAATGCTCACAGTTCTAAACAGTAGACATTGGAAAATTTGAATATTGTTAGAATACTCTCATTTTCTTTTTTCTTTTTTTCTATGAAAAGTCAGGACCCTATAAAATATCATTTATTTGTCTTTAAATCAGCTGAGGTACTACAGTAAACAGCAGCAGCAGAGTCTTTCTTTGGAACCTGGTCCTGTGATACAATCTTTCACTGATTTTTGGAATTTCTCTTATACATATGAATATCCCATCCCAGACAAAGTTGTCAGTAAATTGACAATATTTCTTTTGAAGTCTTTCTCAAGCATTCCCACTCTCTAATCTAATAATAACAACAGTTTGGGGTGGGTTTTTCTTTCTGTTTGTTTGGAATTTTGGAGGGAAGCGAAAGGGGAAAGGGGAAGAGGAAGGGGAAAGGGGAAGGGGAAAGGGGAAGGGGAAGGGGAAAGGGGAAGGGGAAGGGGAAGGGGAAGAGGAAGGGGAAGGGACAAGGGGAAGGGGAAGGNGTATTTCAAAGGTGTATTTAATAAAAAGGCTTCTCAGACTTAAAACACAAATTACTGTATTCTCGGCTTCATAGTGCAAAAAACCCCAGTGGGCCAGACTTGTGCAGGGCAGAGAGGAGGGGAAAAGGAGACAAAAAAGAAAGAGGAGATGTCAAGAAATATTTGATTGTGTAGAGACTCATGAACACGCAGAATTGCCTATGAAGCATAATTGTTGAGTCAAAAAGCATTGAAAAAGCTGCCAAAATTAGATGACATCCTAAGACACAAGCAGTGTTAAAGATTTTGATGGGTTGAATGAGCATTGGTCATTTCACCACCAATATCCTTATGTTCTGTGCTGTGGGTTTTTTCTTTCTTTTGGCTGTATAGGACAATACTCTTCTTTCCATTATAAATTTTTCAGTGTATTGTAGAATAAATTAAGGATTTACAAGTTCATCCAGAAAATTTCATTACAAAGATCTTTTGCTTTTTTTTTTTTTTAAGAAAAGGAAAAAAGTGAGAAAAAGAACCTCCAGCAAGTCAAAATTTCTAAAAGTTAATTTAAACAGAAAATTGTAATTTGTATACTGTGGAAATATTCTATTTGCTCTTTCTCCATAGGAAAATAAAATTAAGTGATTTGGAAAAGTAATGGGATTTTATTTCAATACACCCATCAGTACTAATCTGTATGTTGTACAGATATATCTGTGAAAAAAGGAACCACCTTAATTGTCTAACTCATTTATGCCAGTCCCAGAGAAGATAATGAGATGATTAATGTAATTAACATCAGTAGAGTTTGGCTTATGTGTTAGAAATATTAGTGGTGCTTGGAATGCTTAATAAGTACTCAATTATAATTAGCATTTCATAATCCTTACTCCTCTGTTGGTGTAAATCCTTAATGCTTTGCTAAAAATATTATTACCTTGTTCTTCTCTCACGTAAAATTTTTGAAAAGTAAAAACTAAACTTACTTTATGGAGATGTTGCAGAAAGTCAAAATCCTAAAATATATTTTATAAAAAGTATATTGTTGTTACTATATAAAACAGAAATATTTTTCTTTTAGATTATGAAAAAAATAAGGAATTTAATTCTGTTTCATTCTGTTTAATTTTATTTCATTTCATTAATCATTTCTTCTTTAGTTTTTCTTTCAATTTTAAAGCTATAATTAATGAAGGAAGGGTTGTCTTTATAGTCACTGAATGTTAACCATGTATATATCTGGCTTCATTCTAAGCCGGATAGAAGAATTTAAATAAATCCTTAAAAAATGCAGAAACATTTGTTTTTTTGATTTTCAGTTTCTGTAGTTAGCAGTAAATTATGTTTGTGTCTCACACATACACAATTACAGTACTTACTCCTAATGACTTAAACCATTTTTACTGCTCTTGTGTTGACAGCCACATCCCTACAACAGGCGACTTTCTCCTAAGCTGTAGTACAGTGCTGTGCCTTTAAAGGTTAATTTTTAGACTAAAAAGGAAATCAGTGAACTGCAGCTGGGATGTAAGTCAAGTAATTTATCTTTTCCACAGCTATATTCTATTCTTAAAATTCAAGAGACAAGCAATATGCAGAGTAATTTTCATTTTTTCTGGGCAACTCAGAAAACTTCTCTTTTTTTTTTTCAAAGAAATGCATAAAAAAATTCATCTTGGAGAGAAAAAAAGGAAGTGTTTCAAAATGTTTTTTGTGGTAGTATCTCTCTCCTTAATCAACATGTCCAATATAAAAAGAAAGCAAAAGTCCCCTAAGCAACAAAAGCTACCGAACAGAATCAAAACTGTTGATATTCCCTTGTAAATTCAGCAAAATATATAAGAAGCTGGGCCTAAGATGTGGAGTTGCATGAGGGAAGGAGCTTTACAAAAAGTAGAGGAGTAAACAGGTTTTGAAGAGAACTGAATTGCTTCTTTTGGTAATGCTAAACCATCCTATGATTTTGGCAACACCAGCAAACATTAGGACTGGATCTGAGCAGGAAAAAGAGCATCAGTGAATGAGGTCAGCACTGGATGCAGATCTTCCACACTGATTAATTGCATCGAGCCATTTCAGTTCTCCCAAGAAAATAATGAGCATAGCTTGGAGAGCAATTCTCTTCAATTACAGCTTCCAAAAGGCAACAGGATGCCTCTTCAACAGGAGTGACACTTTCATCTCTACATGGTCCTCTACTATTAATGACAGAATGCTTTGTACTCTCAGCACTCTCACATATTCTGGAGTTTTGTCCTAAGACACACAGCATATGCCCTCTTCTTTAGAAGCACTGCTTAATGCATACAAGGGAATCATCACATTTCAGGCATTTTGACATGAAAATCTTCTAAAATGACAATTATGACTAGGTATCTCTTGTTGGAGGAGTAAGGGGGTCTGATAATATGTAAGAAAAAAAAAAAATAAAGCCTCTTGAGGCAGTAAGAAAGATGAGCAACAACATGAGCATACAACTCACCCAATCACTGATAACAAATATAGGATCATGAGTGATGCTAGGGCTCTGGCAGAGTGCCATGGACATTTAGTATCCTGGTAATCCAGCAGCAACAGCCAAATATGCAAATGGCTTTTTAATACACATAAGAGTTGCACTGCCTTTTGACTCCACCAGAGTGATTTGAGAGTATCACACCTGACATGGATAATGTGGATGGCATTCTGCCCATGCTGCTGCTATCAATGAAGGGTTAGGATGTCAAGAGGCAGAGTGTTGGCAATTTGTCTATGACAATGATCTTGGTCAAAGTACAACGTATCAAGAGCCAGGGTATCAGTACTTCATGAACTGAGATGAAATTTGGACTTATGACAGAATATTGTGGATTGTGCCTCCAATTGGTTAAAAGACTTGACTTCTACCTAGTCTAAACTTGAGTTTCCCCATGCCGCTTATGTCTGGAACCACAGATTAATGCCTGCCTCTTTTTTATTCTGCAGTATAAAATACAGCCATAGCCTTCAGGTTCGAACTTTGTCTCCATAATCAAAGTAGAAACTTTAACCTCAATCCACATAACTCAGGTATTGCCAAACTCATCAGATTACAGCTATGGGGTACATATATCTTAGTTTCCCCTTCTAGATATTTTCTATTTTATATTAATAATTAAATAGTTATTGCGTCTAAGAAAAAAAAAAAAGGCTTCATATACACAAGAAAAAATTGTAACTGTTACGGATAGAATTCTGAAAAATTACTTTTTTTTGTAGGCATGACAACCATGTCGTTGTCTTCTTTCACAGGACTGTTTCATTTAATGTAAGTGAGAATTAAACTTCTAAATCATATAGGTAGCTTATGAAAAAGTGCAACATCAAACGTGCTGCCTGAGTGCAATACAATGATTAACCTTGTGGTAGCTACTTGTATGCTTGAAAGTTATATTGAAAATAACATCAGAAAAAAAGGAATGACAAACAGCTCCATTACAAGCCGAAGAGAATCTTTTATTCTTATTTGAACATTGCTGACAGCATGAGCTATAAAGAAAATAAGAACTGTGTTGTACAAAGCATTTTTTATTCTCTTTTCATTTTTCATTGAATGGTTTAGAATAAGTTTCCATCTTACGTAGTTTGATCAAAAAAAATTCCTCTGGATGTAAGACTCACTTCCTCGTTCTTGAGTTAAACCACTTCTTCTGAAAATCCATGAGAGCATATCAGAGTTACTATCTGCATAAATGTAGCTAGTAATTTTCAAAACATTTTTCTTACAAGAATGAAAGATAGCTAAGGACAATAACATTGAATGAATTAATCAGGAATCTATAGAATAGGATAGAAATCTGTATTGGGAAAAGTAGTACATAGTGACACAGATCTAGATATTGACTATTAAAAAAATATCAGAAATGAGTCCAACTGCCTCTTAGTAGCTTCTCACTGTGTAAAATTAAGGTGCAGATCTCCTTGTCACAAGGCATTACGGTTACTACAAATTTATGGAGGAAATAATTCCCTTGATGGTCATAAGAAAATAAAAATATAACTTCAGGGTTGTGAATTTGCAGATTGCTGGAGGGTTGTAGAGTAGTCTGGGAAAATATCACTGCATATGGGTCCTATTACTATGCTGCTTCGCAGTAATCTCCTTTCAGCTCCTGTTTAAGACAGAATGCTGGACTGATGGGCCTCTGGGCTGACATGCTGCATAGCTTAGTCATTTGCATGATTGTTTGTAATTACCTTTTTTTTTTAATAATAGCTGAGCTGTCCCTAGAAACAAGAAGTTTTCTGAAAATATAGGCCTGTGCATTATGAAGACATCAGGGTAGAATAAAACTATACTCTATTTTCAATTAAAGGATAACAGTTCCTACCTCTTGAAGATTTTTCAAGTTGTCAGACTAGCCTTCTGCTTGGAAAAACTCTTCTATGTTATGTTAATTGCCCAATTTGCATTATGAAAGTTTTGCAAATTTTAATCTGAAAAGGCAGATATATTATTGCTGAAATCAGTGACGCCATTCTATGCTCAACAGCCTGTGCCAGCGTGACAGCAGCCTGAGAGTGGACTTTGCTTTAGGATGTATCAATTGTTGCTGTAAATGTTTCTCCCTGTGCTCATTCACTGTTCATTGACACTCAAAAGACTCTGAATGTCTCCACTACTTAGCCAGACCAACGTGGGGAAAGTGTATGTACTCAGGTCAGCCCAACATAGGGTATGAAACCACACAACTAGGAGGACAAGAACTTTGATGAGAGCAAGGATCTTAAGCTGGTTTCAACCCATGTGTTCCCCTCCGGTGACTGGGTGTGCCCAGCACTGTGAGAGTGAGCTGAAGACCAGTAATGGGAATCCCATTGGTATGGTGATTGGATTGTGTATAGCAATTGCTGTATCTTGCTAAGTGTAACGTGTATTTTGTTGTGTCATGCACTATATTTTGTATCACTCTGCTAAACCAGAAATACCATGTACTATCAGCTATCTTTAAAATAAGTGAATTTGATATTAAGTTGTACACCCTCTGTGGGCGAAGTACTTAACTTTGTCAAAGAATTTTGGATTCTGACAATGATGATGAGGTCTACTACTATTTTTTGCAATGAACAACATTCCTAGAAAATTACTTTTCTGGGACATGGCAATAAGTCCCAAATAAGCAAAATAAAAGCAAAATCATATGTTCATCTCTGTGGGTTGTGTGTATATATACATATATAAATGTGCATACATATGCATGCATATGCATATGTACACAATTTTGTGTACAATGTGTAGGATAGAGAGGAAGAACTAATACTGACAATTGTGTAAAAAGGCTTTGGGTTGCTGACTTCTTCAGAGTCTCTGGGCAAAAAAAAAAAAAAATCTACACTTGGTGTCTTGTTTACTGTCATTTCTGTTCATAACACTTCCTTATCTAATCATGGTGTAGTAAAGAAAAGCCAATGAGTCATTATGAGATGAATGAGACTGCAAGAGCATTATACAATTAATAGCATTAACAGTAACTTTTAATTTGGCATGTTGACATTAAGATACTAAGTCTACTTTGAGAAACTGGAAAGCTTACAGGGTAAAATCAGTATTCCCCTGCTAATGAAACAAGGAAACACAGTAAACACAGTATATTTCCCACACTTTGTCACTTGCAGAATGGTTGAATTTTTTAGGGTTTTTTTTCTTTTCAGAATAGCATAAACCTTTCTCAGATCACTATGCTCAATGATTGTTTCATTTCATAAAAATTGCCCAGCATTAGCGGCATGTTGTCCAATTTTTCTTTTTTTCGTATTGAACTGCTTTTACCATCTGTTGTCCCAATTTCACGAACAATCTAAAAGTTTTCGAATCTAGTTAAATCTTTGCTAATATTTGCTACAACTTCAAATTTCATGCTAATTTGAATGCTGCTTTCAATATCATTTTCCAAGATCCCTATAGGGCATTCTCTGTAAAGGTATATCCCCTGTCAAGATATTTTGTGGTATTACAGGGCTGCAAAAAAACCCCAAAGCTAAGTAAATTAATGCAAAGGTGATAATATTGTACTTTTTAAAAAATTAAAAATTGTCCCCATCACAAAATTACAAAAATAAACCAGCGTATATATGTTTTGCTGACAAAGGTTTTTGAACTCAGTTTTAATAGTCATTTATAAATGATATATTTGTTTATCAATCATGAATTTTTTGAATCATTGCAAGTCACTTTTTTATAGCTCATTGTTTTATTTGTTGGAATAAAATAATGTGTGTTAACTAACCTAGTTGAATGAGTAAAGCTCAGACCTTTAGTTTTACCTATACCTTATAAGCCTTTTAAAGACATTATATTATGCAAAGGTTGAGACTCGGTAAATGCACAGTGTAGCCAATGGAAAAAGGCAAGCAGCCCTCAGCATTTCTCCAGAAGAGACTCACCAATATTTAGACCAAAATCTAGATAATTAGATGTTCTTCACTGATTACGTTGAGACTTCATATACCTGGTGATTCACTGAAAATGAAATTTAGCCTCAGAATAAAAGATATAACTCTAACAGTCTACAAGTGTTGTGTACATATATGATTGAAATGCTAAGCATAGGGTTGCTCGTCATTATAAATTATATGTCTAATATATTCATTATGACACTGAAACTGTAAGATTGTGCCTAACTGAGTAGTAGAGATAGTATGCAGTAAAAAGTCTTGTTCAGTGTAAACCTATCTCACACAGTCTTGATTCCTTCAGAAGTGAAAAAAGTAATTTTGCAAGAACAGGTGGCACTTATTTTCAAATGATAAACATTGAAGGTAAAAAGCAAGCAAACTAAATTTTAAACATTTGCAACTCACTATTCAGCCTTCATTTTTTTTTAAACTCTTCTCCTTACTGCTAGACATACTACCAGAAAATAATCCTATTTGGTTCTAATATAGTGAAAACCAGTGAAAAAAAATACACAACTCTTTATAGACTTTTTTTTTATTAAAACATATAAAATGCAGATTTTGTCTCTCTACATCAGCATTCTGACTTCTGTAAGAACCCTTCAAGAGGTGAGCAAAAAGGTTGAAATACCTCATATTGCAGAGAATGTTCTGAGTGACAAAAATTTTGGAATATTCCTGTGATTTCCTTTTACTTGTACAGGTATTAAATCTTTATGTCTACTCTTCCAATGAAAAGAAATAGTCCAAATTATATTCTTCATCTCTGAATTAAATATGCCATTTCTTTTCTATGTGCAAAATACTCCAGTTGTAATGACTATGGAAATACTTAAGGTAATAAGGCCTTTTTTTTCTAAAATACCATTTATAAGCTATACTCATTCAGTTCTGTATTTAAAAAACAATTTAAACATTTTCTGAGTGGAGAAAAGTGTGATTATTCACAGGGTGAATTCAGACATAGATTCAATATTTCTACAGAGACAGAACCTCTCTACAAACAAGCTAGGTAAATCTAATTTCAATAAGTTTTGCAAATCATCTTCTACAGTAAATTCAGGGTTCCTCATATCTATTAACATCCTGATTGCTTTAGCTGATTGAAAATACATAAATGGAATAATATATAAATATTTATTTGGAATAATGTATAAATATTTGTTTATTGATTTAAGTCTCTGACCATTCTTTCTTTGGTATACTTCTGGTTTATGTGCAGAAATTTCCTCTGCATTTTTATTCTCTTAGTTTCTCATATCTGATTTTTCTACTTGCACCTTTTTTTTTACCCTATTTCCAACATACACAAACACCTTTATGATAAGTATTTAAATAATTTTGAGATCTATTTCTGTGTGTACTACAGGTTTTAAGGTGAATCTGATCATGTTGGAGATGTGACTATAATCCTCAAATCTACTTCTGTCTCTGTGGGAAGCAAAAACTGCAAAACAGAATTCTGTTTTCATATTATGCAGGAAAGACACATGGATCCTTCATCACCAAGATTTTGTCACTAAAACATCTTAAAAGGGGCTTTTTATTGAGTGTGCTGTCTGAATCAGCTTTCCCATCAATTTTGCAGCCATTTGTAGTCAAAAGTAATGAGTGTCTCAGCTCATAGGTTTCAAAGTAATATATTAGAAAATCAAAGTAAGAGTGCACTGAATGGAAACTGCATTGAACTTCAGAAGGCAATATTGATAGTTTTTTTCCTGCTGAGGCAATTATGGTGAACGGCAAAACCTGGTTTTGATGCTATTAGCTGTTGACAATTTAATTATTCCAAGGATTTCCTTAAGAAGTTTCTTCAAAGTATTAATGTGTTGCCCAACACAAAGTTAAGTTGCTTTTTTGTTTTTTTAACAAGGAATTATAAATTGCTACTAGACTGCATTTAAAACATAATATGTATGAAAGATTTAAAACTAGAAAACTATGTTTTCTCTGAAGGGAGCTGAATTAATAATGCCAATGCAAGCGGTCCAATATCTAAATATATATATTATATCCAGAAAATAAAGAAAGAGTAGAAAGGGATGAGTAGAAAGAATTGCCAGTCTTGTTAAAGCTGTTGGAAAATCCTCATTGTCCTTTTAGACTATGATGCTGAAAATTTCTTTATGGTCTATCAAGAAGGATCTGTATTTTAATTAATTAATTAATTAATTAATTAAAAACTGTGACCTTGCTATGATACAGCAATGATTATTTTCTGTTGCATTTTTGTTTTCTTCTTGTTATTATTTCACCTACAACTGTCAGAAGAAATACTGCATAAATCATTGCCTAGAGAAATAACCTGTACTTGCACAGAACTTCATGTATGAAAATGAAACAAAAGATGCTTAAAAGATCTTGAGAAAGTTATATGGTTTGAAATTTTCATTCACTTAAGGTCTAAAATATGGAAAAGTTGGAAGAATCTTCAGGTAAATATTTATTGATTGCATATACTCCTATGTTGGAGACTTTGTAAAAAACATTTCTCCACAGGTGCCTAACTATAGGAATGGTCTCAGAAGCTCACAGAATTATTTAGTGTCCTGTTTAACAGTGAAATATTAATACCTAATTATCTCTGATGGACTCAGTTGTAAATTGATAACCTCTTTTACTCATGACATCCTGGAACCAAAATGGTTTAAAAATTGTGTCTTATCAGCTTTTATCTCCTCTGAAGCTGCTTCTTCCTTGCTCTCAAACCGTAACAATTTTTACTGTTTTTTTGGGGTTTTTTTTTCTTTTTTTTTTTAAGTCTGCTTTTTCATCTAGGCCTATGCCATTTGTTGATGAGATTCCTGCTTTCCGGACGTGCATGTTCATCAATGATGTGACCCCAAGATTAGCTCACTTGGTTAGATTGTGGTTCTAATGGTGATAAGATCACCAGGGTTGTGGGGTTAATCCCTGCATGGGCCATTTACTTAAGAGTTGGACTTGATGATCCTTACCGATCTCTTCCAACTCTGAATTACTGTGAATCTAAGATGACTAGCTAAACAAAATAATAAATAATGGAAGGTCGTGCTTCCCTGTGCAAAGGTATAATAGCACAATTCTTTGTGAAATGAGTAGTATCTTCTGTCATAACAAAACAGGAAATCAGTGCTGTCACTATTAGAGGAACAGGCTCAAAAAAATACTGTAACTTTATTGTAAAACAGCAATCTATGTTCCAGGTGAGATGTGGTGAAAAGGTTTAATGAGATATACATAAATACTACAACTATAAAAGGTATTCTGCTAGGGATATTAAGTACTATCCTAATTTAAGATGTGTTGCTTTATGTAGTAGCTAATGCCAAAAAAGGAGATCTGAGACCTTGAGTCAGCCATCGTCTAAGTAAAGAAACACAGAAATTCAAAAGCATTCTCTATGTATGCATTTTGTCCCTGATTCACAAGCCCTAGAAAAAAATTTCCTCTCTTCACAGACCATTGGAAAAAGCCTCATAGGATCTCATAATCTATAGATAATAACTCTCTAATCATTAAAAAATAGCAATCACAAATCTAATTTATTCTCTGATATTTTTTCTTTTGTTTTTTTCAGTAGTTATCAAAGGAAAGAGAATAATTTCCTTTAATGCCAATTGTTTTTAGATTGTCTGCTTAATTTGCCAAACTGTGCCAGTAAATATAAATAGTAACTTGTATGTGTCTTTTGAACTGTAAGTTATAATAAGTTTTAAATCTAAGTTCTTTTAGCTGGGGGGTTGCTTCACAGTAGCTGAATTTTCTTTTAACTTAAAAACATCACTGTCATAAATATAGACTTTTACTGGAGGTGAAGAAAATGTGCTAATTAACCTTTCTTTACAATAAAATCTAGATTTATGAAGGCATTAGTGCCGCTATGTTAAGCAGATCCACCAGGGAGAGCAAGAGCTAAAATATTGAAAACTGCAGTGGAACTCAGTATTGATTTCAGGCCATACTTGCAACTGTGTTAATAGTGGTAAAGAAACTTTGAATTACATTGGTCATTTGCTTTAACATTCAAGTTTGTTTGGGTATTAAGTTTTTTAAAAATTCAGCTAAATGAACCATATATGGGTTGAACAGTCTCAGCTATCTCTGACTTTCCTCACAGGAGGAAACGCTCCAGTCCCATTATCACCTTCTTAGCCCTTTGCTGGACTGTCTCCAGTATGACCATGACTTTTTTGTACTGAAAAGCCCAGAACTGTGCACGGGACTCCAGGTGTGTCTTCACTAGTGCTGAATAGAGAGGAAACACCATCTCCCTTGACCTGCTCTGTCTAATGCAGTCCAGTGTACCATTTGACTGCTTTGAAACAAGAGCACATTGCTGTTTCATGTTCAACTTGGTAACCATCTGGAAACCCAGGTCCTTTTCTGTCAAGCAGCATTCCCTCTGGGTGGTGCACAGCATGTACTGGTGCCTTGGGTTGTTGCTCTTCAGGTGCAGGACTTTGAACTTTTCCCTGTTTGACTTCCTCTTGTTTAACTTCCCCTTGTGGAACTTCATTATGTTCCTGTCAGCCCACTTCTCCAGCCTGCCAGGGTCACTCTGGATTGGAGCCCAACCCTCTGGCATACCAGCCACTCCTCCTTGTTTTGTGTCATCAGCAAGTTTGCTGAGAGTGCGCTCTGTCTCATCATGCAAATCATTTATAAAGATACTGAATGGGACAGAGCCCATTACTAATCCCTGGCTAGCTGCTGAGTTCCAACTAGATTTTGTTTCACTGAACATCACCCTCTGGGCCCAGCCTTTCAGCCACTTTTAAATCTGGCTCACTCCTCATCCATCCCATACATCAACCTCTTGTCTATGAGAATCTTATGGGAGACAGTGCCAAAATGCATACTGATGTCAAGGTAGAAAATATTCACTGCTTTCCCTCCAATTACTAAGTCTGTCATTTCATCATAGAAATCTATCAGGCTGCTCAGGCATGATTTTGCTTTGGTGAATTCATGCTGAATATTGCTGTTGCTTGTGTTCTTGGGTGTGAAAATATTTTCTAAAATTAGTTGATCATTCACCTTCCTGAGGATCAAGGTAAGGTTGATGAACCTGGAGTTCCCTGAGAACCATCTTTGAGAATAAAAATGGTATTTGATTTCCTTCAGCCTTCAAGCACTTCTAATTGCCACAACTATTCAGAAATTATCAAGAGTGACCTCGCAGTGACATCAGTCAGCTCCCTCAGTACGTGTGGGAGTATTCCATCAGGGATTATGGACTGCATAGCCATTTTGTATAAATATTCTGTACCCCGATCCTTTTCCACCAAAGTAAAGTCTTCCAGTCTTTGTCCTTGGTGGTGGGCCTCTGGGATTCCTGAAGACTGATCTTGTTAGTAAAGACTAAGGTTAAGGTAGCCTTCAGTATCTCAGCCTTTTCCATGTCCTGTGTCACTTTTTCCATTCAGCAGCAGGCCCACTTTTCTCTTAGAGTCTTCCTTTTGTCACCTATGTACTTACAGAAACATTTCTTGCTGCCTTTGACATCTCTGGCCAGATTCAATTACAGGTCTCTGGTTAGGAAAGCATGCTCTGACAGTGTGTCTGTACTTTTCCCAGACTACTTGTCCTTATTTCCATCTTCTGTAAAATTTCTTCTATACATTTGATTTTTTCCAGAATTTCCTTGTCCAAAAGGCTTCCTGCCTTTTTTTTTTCCAAATTCTTTTTTCTTTGAGATGGACTACTAATGAGGTGGTGATTACTTTGGAGTAAGGTGAATGTGAATGGCTTTTCTTAGGCCCCTCTCTATTCCAGGGTCTTATCCCATGAGAGTCTTTCAAGAAGATCCATAAAGAGGAAGTGATCCCTCCTCTTCTGAAGGGATCCTTCATCTTCTGAAGAGCACTTATGATCTTGATGTTTGCTCTACTTTGACCTCACAGGATCCAGAAGACATTTCTGAAACCAACACTGACCTTCATGTCACCAAGAAATCTTTGATTTTAAGTAAGAGGTACATATTTTTCTAAATACTAACCATGCAGCTGTCCTTTCTGACAGTTTACTGATTTACTGATAAAAAGAATTATTTTGATTACCTTAGAGAAAGGATGGAAGCAGTTTTGAAATATCTTCTCTACAGACATTATCTAAATTGTCAGTGGAAATTGTAAATTAAGCATGAATTTTTCTGTTTGGCATGAGTAAATCTCTAGTTGCAAAAGATTGAGGCTGGAGAAAACAGGTAAATTTTGCCTCAGATTTTTATTAATAATATAACTAAGTGTATCACTGCAGCTGTATTAGTGGTTGCTTTTGCAAGCATAGACTTAAAAAGTGTGTTATTCCAATATCTATCCATGACAGCATCAAGCCTGTGCCAAGTTAATTTCAGTAGTGTTGAGATTGAGCTTGAAAATTTTTTGGGAGAGAAGATAATGTCATGGCTACACGTGGACTGGTAAAGTACAAGATTGGAAGCTTTGGCTTTGTAAGGACTTAAAGAGCACAGTTGCCTGTCTCAAACACTTTTAGGCCACAGAAGGACTTTGCCATGAGATAAGCACAGAAGGGAGTGACAGGATGTTTCTAACTCCAGGCCTGGCAGAGGTGAGATCTGGGTAGCCCGTCTTGGTTAATGCATACAGAAATAATCCAAATAATAATAATCATCCAAAAATTCCCACTGGGGCAAACTGTAAAAAAGCAATTGCAAATACAAATATCATTGGCCAAACAAAGATCACCCCAAGTTATGGGACAGATGGCATTTGCAAACAAGAAGCACCAAGGAAGCTTCCCCAGATATGCCTCCCTGGATACCTGGAACTCGGACTGGAAGATAAGCCACCACACCTGGTAAGCTAAGATAAGATAAAGGTGGTACTATTGTCTGTATGTTATCTCAGACCGAGGGGAAGGTTACAAAGCTGGGGTAGAAGAATGGATCACTGATAACAGACACAAAGAATGCAGAATTTATGGGCCACAAGGAAAGCTAACTGAGCAACTGTGCTGAAATCAGCTCCAGCTGGAGAGAAGGTAATTCTGGCAGGTGGAGATTTTGACCACAAACTCATGGCCCGCTGAACCAAGTGACTCATTGACTCAGAAAAGAAAGACTGAACATGGGACTAAATAGCTTTAGAAGTGAGGGACTCATTTAACCAATAGACTAAGAGAATTGTGTACCCAATAAACATCAATTTATTTGTTTGCTAAAATCTCCAAATAGTGAAAACTTTATCATGACCTTGGGACCTCGCACCACTGAGAAGCCCAGGGGTGAAGGAGGACCAACTAGATCCATGGATGGTCATTATCTTCTACTGGATCTCTCTGTCTCTCTCATCTCTTTTCTTTTTATCTCTCTACTTCAAATTTGTTGTTAAATAAAATCTGTATTATTGACTTTGGCAATATGTCTCTATTGCACCTTAATTGTAGCAAAGACAGCTCTCAATAATTGGATCTTAACAGGCATCTTAATATTCAAGTGAATATTTTTCCTTGAAGAATATCACAGTGGGGCAAGGCTTCATCCTATATCTGTGTAAATATACATAATAAATGTAGTTTAAAAAGAGGCTTTTTGTTTTCATTTACACAAACCAATGTCCTGTTCTTGTCTGTGAGAATATGACTGGGAGCAAAATTAGAGAAAACTAAAGTTACATTCACATTCTAACAGAAGCTGTAACAGGAGGGAATCTATAGGATGACATGCAATTGCTGCTTCCTGGAAGGAATGCAACTGGCTTGCATGGAGTCTATTCCCTAGCATTTCCCAACCCACACCGCCTGCAACCTTAAGCACATTGCTAAGCGGAATGACACCCTCCACATGAAGGGTGGAGCGGAGTGAAGACACCACGGCCAGGCTCTGTGGTAATCCTTGCAGGGATGGGAAGCTGATAGCACCATGCAGTGGGTACGAGTACTGTATCCACTGAGCAAGCGCTTCAGATTTTATTGACTATACCTTAAGGGTGAAAGAGGGAGAATTTTACACCAATCAGTAACAAAAGCATATATTAATAGAGTCACTCAAGCCCCACCTAAATGTAAAAAATAAGTGTAAAAGTGAGTTAAGAATGGCTAGAAATTAGAGAAGACTCAGTTATAACTTGTGGGATCAGAGGGGCTGAACCTGTACTTCTCTCCCATACGAACTCCTAATGGTGAGAACTTTATGAGCATTAAATTATTATCTTGAGCTAGTTTTCCTTGTTGATTTGAGCTTGTCTCTATATTGCTTCAAATTTGTTTTTGCAGTCAGTTACTATCATCAGCAATCTTCAAAACTTATCTATCATAATTTTCTATTATCAGTGTGCTTGTTAATAAAGTGTCTTACTCTGTAAACTGTTTAGCATTAGTCCCTCAAGGATGCTAGCAGTTGCCAACTGTGGATAACATATTTGATGACAGCAGGGAGATCCAGGTCTCCCTTTCTAAATTGTGATAAAGGATTTGATTCTGATACGATGGCAGGTATCCTTGAGCAAGTCAGTTGAATCACCCTCCAATACAGTGGAGTCTCTGTAATGGGACTCTGACAGACTGGCCAGGCACTAGGGTCTCGGCTTTCCCAGGGCATTGGCAGACTGATCAAACATAAAGGGTTCCAGGAACCCCTCGACTTTTATATGAAACTCATCTGTGCTTCATATGATGTCCCTAATTCATGCAGCAAATAATTTAAATTCAGCTATCAAGAAGACACTCTATAAAATCTTCTTGCTTCACGCAGCAATTTTCTTTAAACTACTTCTACTTAAAAGAAGCTGTGCTGAATGTGCATTATTTATTTTTTATGTTACACTGAGGATTGTGGGCATGTATGTAAGCCTGTTTGCTTAAAACCTACCTGTCAAATGTGCCTCATTGTGAAGGATGTCCCTTATTTTAGACTCAAACCTGATGTTATGCTAAATTTATTCCTTTAAATTACTTATATCAGAAATGCTGAATCAGTATATTGAAGTGATTCAAAATGTTATGCTGAGTCTGCTTTCCCAGTAGGGACCGTGACTGTGGGCCTCACTACTGGGATCACATTCACTGCCAATACCTTCCTCATATAGCTGACAGCATAAGAACTGTCCCGCAGAAGACATGTGCAGGGAAATATTGTTTTTCAGAGCCAAGTAAGAAGAGCTAGCAGTTAACTCCATTGTCTTGAATATTTTACAGTTCAATGAACCCTGTATTTCACTGTCCCTCCTCTCCTATTTGCCTATGGGATAAAAACTACATGGGTTAATCTTGAAGAAATTCTAAATGCTCCTCCTAAAAAAATTGCATAATAATTTATTTTTTTTTCTTCTCTGAGAAATGTATGCAAGGTTGACCAGATATACCATCAACACAAGTAATCAGCTATTATATGTTGTATTTTTAATGTCAAAATTTTAAGGAATTTAAAACCCAATTAATTTAAAGATGCCAAATTCAGTCTTTTACCACTGTATTTCTGTAAATAACCTTGCTATACTCTAGATGACTTTGCACAAGGTCTTAGTTTTATTCCATTGTCTGTCACCTTTTCAATGCTCAGAAACTGAAAAGACAGTCGTAATGGAAATACTTCATACAAAGCCCACAACATATCAAGTATAGTATATTAAGGATTAATTAAATACTTTACTGGGGGGGGGTTGTTTTGTTTAAGATGCAAGTGCAGTATCATCTGATACCTGTAGCAGCTTGACCATTTTTTACAGCAGCAGGAAGATTAATGTGGTTGTATAACAGCCTAATTAGGTATAAATTTGGTTTCTCAGGTGTCTGAAAAGTCCTTGAGGTTTCTAAAACAGAAAGATTAGAGAGAGGACTATTCTTTCTGGAACAAGAACTGGAAAATTTTTATTTCAAAAAGAAGAAATTTTTTTTCTTTTGAGGAAGAATCAAAAATACAAATAAAATGTCTTTAACAGAAAAACTTTTTTATCCATTTTTAATGCAGAGTTTTTAGGATGTCACTGTGATTCACAAATACACTTCTTTGGAAATTTTTCCACCCTACTTGCAGGGAGGCAGCAATAGAATATATAAGGGTTAACATTTTTAATATTGAATAGTCATCAATATGTGCTTCTAGTAATTTTTCTGGCTATGCAGTTATTCTTTGTGACAGAGCATGATTTATTGCCCAGAAAACTCAGAGGCATCACTAAATTTTGGCAAAACAAGTAACAAATCATGTACTGAAGTGTAATGATTGGTAAGTAAAGATTCTTTTCCTTCTCCAGAGGAAGAAAAATTTGCTAACAAGAAACATTAGCTGCCTTATAGTAACATACATACAATTCTTCTAAAGCATGAACTCTTAACTAATGGAATTTCCTTACCAAATAGAATTTTTAATGAATTAATTATGGGGAATAGTGTGTTTTTTGTGGTCACACTTTGTTATGTTTTGTTTCCTGTTGCTTTGATTTCTTTTTAAGTCCAGGCTGCATACGCTTTACTACAATTTTACCATATGATTGGTTTGACTATTTTCAGCACTGAAGAAAGGAACTTTTTCTCCCTTTCAGCTTCTCTCTAAGAACACACCAGACTGATCTTCACTTCAGTGTTCAGTCCTGCTAAGTAGACACAAAGGCAGGTTTTAGACCTGTCCATCACATAAGGCAATTTGTGTTGGCTATGTGCCTGCACATTTTCATCCCGCTTTTCTCTTCCCTACTTTCAGAAAATTGTTTGGGGTTTTTTGTTTGTTTGGTTGGTGGTTTTTTTGTTTTTTGTTTTTTTTTTGGGGGGGGGGGATGGTTGCAAATCCACAGTATTTTTTTGTAGACTTTCTGTACTGTGCAGCAGAAACAACTGAAAATTTATGTTTGCTTCACTTTTCTCCTCATGCCTTCAGTAAATTCTCCATTCTGATTTCAGATTCTTCTATTTTTTCTTTGTTTCTTTTATCATTACTACACTGGGAAAACAGATTTTAGAAAACAGGAAATCACATCCTCGATTCAGTATTCTTTTTGTCATTTTACACAAATTAGGGCTTGTTTCTTGTTGACTGTCTGTTCCATTTTCCCTGTGCCATTATTTCTATTGGCTTTTTGTCCACTATGCATGACTTCTTACCACAGAAACTTCTAAAAAGTATTCACAGTCTATATGCTCATTGTACTACATTTTTCCTCTTGAGTTTTGTACCCAGAGTATGAACATTTTCATTCTTCTCCTCTCTGCTTCTCCTTTCAATGAAATTTAACACATGGTTTTAAAGTTCATTTCACTTACAATGGCAGTAAATTACTGCCATTAAAAAAATCTAACAAACAAAAAGCCTTTGGTACTCAATGCTGTTGGTCACAACAAGCCATCTACTGCAATTTGAAACACACTAGCTGTTTAACCTACACTCCAGAAGCAAGCATTTAACATTATCTTTCATGTACATGGAAGATTTTAATAGTTTTCCTGCAAGACTTCTTTTTTTCTATAAATCCTAGGAGTATGGTTTTGATCTGAAACAGAAACAAAAGTCTTGCAGTTTATCTGCAATGTGAAATTACCTCTGGCCACATCCAGGTTATTAACAAAAATGCTCCTTCTGAGTCTTCAAAATGATACACTGGTATCATGGTACTTCATTGTTTCAAGGAATGTGAACAATCTGTCAGCAAGGGTAATTAAATAGATTAGTTTTCCTTGTGCTTACAAGGTAAAATGTAAAGGAGAACATTCATTTTTTTCTTGCAGAAGAGCCCCTCTCCCAACCAACAACAAACAAACAAACAAAAAAAACCCAACAAAAAACAACAACAAAAAAACTCCCCACAAACCCCAAAGGCAAAACTGTTTCTTTAAAACTGTTTAGGCAAAATTATTAGAAATAAGAAACATGGAAGCAATCAAGAAGTCCATGAACAAATAACATGCATATTTTGTATGCCTGGTTTAGGCAGTCCTTTTCCAATTTTTCTGACAGCTGGCTTCTCAAACTCTGCAGTGACATTTTGTTAACAATCCATTCATTTGCTGTGATGAACAGGCACAGTTTTGATATTCTTTTGACTAAAACATGTCTTATCCCAGTATTGGAAAACCTGTCATCTTCCTCTAACTAAATCTATGGCTACTGCATGGACAGTAGTTTCACTGCTGGAAATTATCCAGATTGACTTTTTAAGGAAGATATTGCATAGAATAATGTGTAGAACTTCTATCCTAATACATGCAACAAAATGTGTTTGCTTTTGCATTCAGGCTTTCAATTTAACTGTCTCTCAGAGAAATCAGCTGAAGTTGTTCTGATGGGAAATAGAACAATAAAAAGTATCCAGAAGAGTCTTTCCCCAAAGCTACATGCATTACAGTACCCTTTTTTAACCACACAGTAGGAGTTGCATCTGGTTTATAAAACTGCACTTTTATAACTTAACAAAAGAGATAAAAATTAAAAAAGCTTTCGAAGTTTATTACTTTAGATAGACAATTATTTCAAGCAAATAATAGAAATTTAAATTCTGTTTTGTTTTGCTGTTTTTTTTTTTTTTTTATTCATTAGAATGGTTTGTCTTTTGTCAGTTATTATCAAAACCTACATGGTTTTCAATAAGGGAAATTGACTACTCTGCAGTCTGCAGTTTTGGCAGAAAAAGGACCCCAACCCCAAAACAAAACCAAGTCTCAACATTGCAAATCTTATCTTCCTGCTAAATGTCATTTAAAAGGGCTCAAATGAGCATAATGTGTTAATGAAATATAACAAACTGGGAAAATATTGCCATTTTATAGGATAATGCAAATTATCCTTTTTAGAATGTAAGATATCCTTTATTTGGAGGTATACAATTATCATAACACATTGTAAATAACATTTTATACAATTTATGTGTGTTTGGTCTTTATTATGTAAATTTTGTGCTTTATATTTCTAGAATTTGTCCCAGCCATTGCCTCAGATATGGAAAACTGCCAACATAAGTTTTGGGAAAATCTGAATTATCATGCACTGCTGAAGATTTTAAAACTGGATGGTTTTGGTTTTTTATTATTTGGGGTAGCTATGTTTGATTCAATTAGTTCACTTTTAAAATTGTATGATGACTGCACATAAAAATGTACCTATGTTTTCAAATATCTTAAATAGTATAATAGTAGTTTCTGTATTTTGGATTGAAAACAATAATATTTTGCTCTGTATCTTTCATGGAAGGTCAGATAACATAAAGATACAAATTGTCAGTATAAATAGCTTTTAATTTTATGATCTTGTAGATGGGTATGTTTTTCTACACCGCATGTCCTGACAGCAGTTTCAGAAAATTTCTCACAGAGATGCAAGAACTGTGATGTGTATATTTTTATACCTCTCCCTTCACAAAGCTATCACTTTATTCTCAGGTGCCACCACCTCACTCAGCATCTATGTCATTACATTTTGCCATTACCCAGGGGATTTTACTGCTACTGCAAAATTGTAAGTAGCATCTTTATCACTATACCTGATAAATGTGTATACTGACAAGCCATCTTGCCACACAGCAGATATAATTCCGCTTCACTCACTCTAGTAAAGACTATAACCTAAAATAAAGCTTAATCATATCAAATTCCCATTAATAGTGAAAGTGGGTCAGAAGAGGATCATTAAAGGTACTATGGGCCAGATATTTCAGAACACTGAGCAAGAATTCGCTTAGGTTGTGGATGCTAACATCCACAGTACTTTAGGTGAAGATAGAAAGCTTAAGTCTTCTGTTTGAAAGCCTCACTCAGAAGACATACAAAAAGATATCTTTAAGAGTCTGTATTTTCCAGGTAAGTTCAGTTATCCACTTACTTTCAGTCCTTCAAATAAATGAGCAAAATTCTCATTTGTTTGGTTGGTTGTTGCTGTTTTATTGTTTGGGGTTTTTTTAATCCAGTAGTGAATCTGTCTGCTTTTTCAACTGCCTTTATGTTAAAGAAAAATTACATACAAAGAGTGAGATAGAGGTCCGGTTCCTTTCTGTGTGTGAGTAGATTAAAAACCATATTTCAATTTTCCACTTAAGTGCCCTAACCATTGTGTAAGCTACTAAGTCTATTAGGATGGTTCCACTGTGCAGAACATAATTCAAGAATCATTGAGTCATACAAAGAAAACATAAAATGAAGCACTGCTTCGTAGCTTTAGTAGTTACAAACCTTACCAAGCTGGGTGGAAGCCTAAATCTAGTGCCAACTCATGGAACAGCTTCTGTGTTTTAACCAGCAGAATTTGTCTGTAAAGACTGTGCTTTATATTCCACTTTCATATTAACAATTCTAATCCTTACATTACTTCTTGCTTTTTTCCTTTCTTTATGATTTTTTTATTTTGATGGGTCTTGTGCAGTAACTGCAGTACAAAAACTGATAGTAACCTTAAGTATCTTATCATAACATGTATGTCCATGGCAAGTGCAAAAACTCTTCAGGTAGAAAAAAAATTGTTTGCACCATTTTCTGAATTTCTAACTAGTGATTTTTTTTTTTAATAATTAGAATAGTTCAACTCATCTTTGTATATATTTACGCACACATATATATGCTTTATATGCGTAAATAACTATATAAATAGTAATTTACAAAAGTAGTTTCTACTAATATAAATTTTGTATACTCCAGCCACATCAGGTTACTCACAGGACTGCTGAGCTCTAACTAGTTCAAAAAAACTCTGTTAGGTGCAAAAGAATTGCTCAAAGAAACTAAGGAAACTTCTAGTTAAAATGCCACTCAATTCAACTATTTCTTTATGCTTCACTGTCAAGTAGTAGCTGACAGAGGACTATCAGGTTTGTGATTTTGAATACATGCACCTATGTTCAGAAGAAAATCTAAATTTGGTCTAAAAATTCCACCATATCTGAAATATCTGCATTTTTTACAGTTTTGTATCACTCTGAGATCATTATTAGTCTTGATAAGAATATATATTAAAAAAAAAAAGTTTGTGATATCTGTTTACTAATTGCCAATCATGCATGCATATGCTGAAATTTTACAACACAAACCATTTCAGACTGTGCCAAATATACTGGCAAAATAGATTTAATGAACTTGAACAAAAATTATATAATTTTGCTTTAAAATACATACCCAAAGTGTATACCTTCCATATAAAATAGTCAGCAGCTGCTATAAAGAGTAAACACAAAAACCACAAATCCTTTTAATTGTATATCACTGTCTTGTAGTGTTCCTGCATGTGACACCACTACTAAGTTGTTAAAATCCACTGGTACAATTTAAATATATTAGTACCATTAAGACAACCAAACAATTCAAATATGTTTGTACATTAAAAGATCATGGCTCATACTGTTTCTATGAATTGTTTATGGAACAGAGCAAAGGGATGCATGAGGCATATGCAGCTTTAGACAAGAAAATATGATAAAGGATTTATGAAGGTAGGTTGGTTTGGGCAGGAATTAAACACTGCAGAGCATCATGCCGAAAAATCATCACTGATTGAACAGAGATTTGATACTCTATAGCAATTTAGATAAGGACCTGGAAGGCTGGGTTTTATGATAAGTTTACAAATTCATGTTTTACAAGGACTTCTTTAGCAGTAATTCTTAGATGTCCCCATAATAAACTTTTCAAATCCAGAATTATATTTATGCATATTTTATTACAGTAACATATGTTAACATACGTAATAGAACTGAGCCCTGTAGACACCCGCTCTATAACAGCATACAGGACTGAGAAGGTAGTGTGGTACCACTACATGTTAAAAAACTTTTGCTGCTTCCTGTCTGTGCCTGGTTTGCCCATGCTGTCAGACAATCAATGCTTTTAGGCAAGTGTTGCCAAATCTGATTCTTAGCATCTACTGTGTTGAGGGAGAAATGTCTACTAAGTGTTACATAAATCCCACAAAAGTGTAATGTCTAGTATTTCAGATATTGTGTGTGCAAAATAAGTTGAAAGTGATTATTAAATAAAATAAAAAAAATCTAGAAAGTTTACTGAAGCTGATGACGTGGAAATTACAGGGCCTGAATCTTAAACACTTATGTTCAGTGCTTCTTAATTATGGGTATGTTTAACTGTGTAATCAATCAGTTTTTGACCTTAAACTTTTGCGCACATTTAAAGATGTGTTTTTACAAAACAGCAAATGTTTACGCCCATCCCTAGCATAGAATGCAAAAATATTTTCTTTTTCTGTTAGACTACGTTTGCATGTTGTAAAAGAGGCCAGGACTTTTTTCCTCTGTCCCCACAGGTGCATGAAATGCTGATTCATATCTGTGGGCATAAATTTGCTTCCATCTCAGAGCAGGGTGGCCTTGACCATGTTATTTGCAGCAAGTTTGCTGTTCCCCAGACCATGTCTGAGCTCTTCTGGGAGCATGATAGCTGGCATGGGAAAAAACACACTGAAAAGCATGCAGGCAGTCAGAGAGAGGTGTGCCAGTGTTCAAGGCCATGACTTTTAGGTTTACTGGGATAAATGCAGCTTGAGAGGCACAGTCTTGTGAGTCTCCTGTTCCTAAAGACTAATTTTTAATGCTTTTCAGGACCTTACTGCCTTTAAAAGACTGTTGTCTGCTTTAAGAGAAAGCACTTTGGAATTTCTTTGGAGAGAGTAGTTTAAGGCTAACAGTCACCTAAAGTTAAGAATACTCATCCAAAATATCTGAATGCAGAGCCTGAGTTTTCTTATCAACACCTCTTCATGTACCAGTTTCACATGAAACAGCCCTTGCATGTGTTAGGGACTGGAACTCATTCTTCTTGGTCCAGCATTTCACTTTTCTGGAGAGTCACAGTTCTTCTCCACAGATTCAAGGTGTTGGTTTTACCTGCATTTTCTTTGACCCCTGTATAATAATTCGGCTTGATAAGGCCACTAATGAGCAGATTTTGATTTTTTTTCTTTTTATTTTTTAAATTTATATGAAAATAAGGTTGTCTTTATAGAAAAAAGTCAAATATTAATAAAAGTACTTGGACAAAAAGTAATACTTTAATAGAACGTGTATTTCCTCAATATTTGTACAGCAATATTAAAAAAGTTTTCTGAGGTCATTGAAAATGCAGTTAAATTTTGGTATCAAAAGAAATATTTATTTCTCATTTTTCTCTTTCTTTTATGGGTGGCAATTCCGAAGAATATTTAAGAAATGAAAAGTAATTCAAACATGACTCAGAAAGCCTTAGAATGAAGTACTTCAACTTCTTGCAATACTTTGCATTTATTATTCAGTCATGGTCATGAAGTTGACAACCATTCAGGTTCAGTTGTATGCTTATGGATCTGCTATTACTATGGATCTACTAGGGATCTACTGCTGAAGTGAATGTTAATTCACAGAAAACCAAATTTTATTATGAGTTTCGATCCATATTGGAAATAAAATAGTTGCTTTCTTAAAGTTAAAATCTACAAGGTCATAGACAAATCTTTAAGTGACAATTTACACTGCAGAAAATTCAGGACAATGGCAACTTCCAGGACTTGCATGAATACTATCTCCCCTGGTCTTTCACCAGATATTTCTTGAGAACCTCGTGAATTTCTAAGACTTCATTAGTGTCACACATGGATCCTTTCTTTTTTTATCTACATTGTAGTGGAGATACCCTTTTAGGTGGATGACGTTTTTGAAGGATAGGTTTTGTTTTGCTTCTCTTCATCCTCCTATAAATTTAGTGATCTACTGAAAAAGTACACCTGAAAATGTCTATTCTTTCTATATATCTTATGGTCATGTATCTTCAGTCTCTTTTCATTGACTCTGAAATGGAATTAATCAACATGGTTTGTCTTAGACTACATATCAAATTTAAAGACAGTTAATGTTTGCCAAGATAAATCTCATTCTAAGTCAATGATAAATGGAACACCTTAGCCATCATATTTCTTAATAAAAAATGTGAACATTGATTTAATATATGCCCATAGTGTGTTGATAGTCATATAGTTTTATTCATAAATAAATTTTTCATGTGAAGTACTCTACATCCTACAGTGGAGTAAAAGGGGGAAAAGAGTTGATACAATTGCAATTTTTTGCTTCTTATTAGAATTCAGAATATTACAAAGTGTACAATATGGAGCAAACACAATTACCTATATTTGCACTTTAACTATTTGAAGAAGTCAGAGACAAAAGTCTTCATAAAGTCTCATTAATAACAAAAGATTCAAACATCTATAATCTGTACAACTACAGTATTTTCTAATAGATTAAAAAATCCTCAGTTGAACACAAAATTACATATTTCAGTATATATGTATTTCAGATATGTACAGATACATCTATAATGTAGCTATTTCAAATAACATAGTTGAACTGAATATTTGTCTTTACCAAAGACTAACTTTTGTTCAAATTATTTAGTCTTTTGAATGTTGAGAATATATATATTGTTCATATAATTATTTATTTGCTAGTTCATTTTCAAAATTCTTGACTCCACTGTATTGCCATAGAAATTTTAATTGTGCCATTTTCTTGATACAGACTTAAAAGCAAAAAATGGGATTAATAATTAAAGATATGAAAAATATTATCGGTTTTCACAACCCCTTCACTATCTTTCAAAGTTAAAAAACCCAACTGAACATTTTCAGTGAATTTCACTAAAGTTATGATGTTCAGCAGGACCAGTTGCTGTCTCACTTCCATGGCAAAGCCGTTATATACCCCCATGTGTATTGCAAAAGTTCACAATATTTAGTTCAATCTAGCACCATTCCTGCCAATTAAATATTTTAAATTTGCAGGAAAACAAATGCTTAGAGAAGCCCTTTAGCTCTGTAATAAATGTGGGGGAGAAAACTGATTTTCTGATTGATTCAGGTAATATGAATAAATTATTAGTCCTTATGGTAGCAAAGAAAATTAATCTTTTGAGCACAATAAAATTAAAAGGTTTTGGCTTGCCTGATCTGAACAAAGTAAGATGAATTTTTAATACAGCAAATTAATTAGGCACATAATGAGGAATAGGATGCATAATAACTCTAATTCTGATAAATAGCAAAATAGTTCAGATCCTCAAAGAAATAAATATCATCCATCACAAGCACACCTTAAATTCTGTTTGTTAGGGAACATTAATGGTAAGAGAGCTTGCACAGAAGAGTTAGATAAATTCTATTTGCTGATTTTGTTCAGTGCAATTACATTACGTGCTGACCCTCATCTGTAACTTTTTGTGAAATTGATTTTAGGACATTATTCATTTCTGAAGGTGTTAATGTAGCATAAAGGATTTGTATTATCGTTAAACATACTGTCTATGCCAGGTGTTACATGTTATTTGCTTCTGCCCTGAAGATCATTTAACAGCTTATAAATCTTTATGGCCCCATGATGTTTTGCTACAATAATTTGCATCTTTAAATAGCTTCTGAATTATGCATTCTAAAAATAAGTAAAAACCAACATTTTTGTTAATAAAGAACATATATCTTCTGTTTTACGATAGCCTTAGTTACAAGTGCCAAGCAATACAAGCATGGGAAACAATAAAGTTGATTAGGAATGCAAAACCAATTTTTTCCTAACTTTTGACAGCATAAAGGTATTTCAATGCAGATTAAGTAGTTAATCAGTTTAAGACATGTTCCTTTATGAGGACTCTCCAGGAACTTTAAAGAATTACAGAACTGTATAACTATTTCAGTAGAACGTCACAGGTGCTATCTATGTGTGTTTTGAAATCTAGGAACTAAATATTTATAAGTAAAATCTATTATAATCTCATGTCTTCTATAAAATAAAATGGAAAGGGAATTTAAAAAGTAACTGATTTGATAGGTTTGTCATGACTTCTTATTACTTTGTGTTATCTTTATTTTAATGAGAAGGTTTATGCACCAGACCAGGCTACTGCAAAGACAGGGGCTTGTCTTTTTCGGTGCATACAATCTGAACCACCACGGGAGAGGGAGGCTTTGGGAAAAACTGGGCTCATGTTTTCAAAGAGCATTTCAGAATGGAATGTTTACAGAATAGTAGGAACAACAGGGATTTTATACTAAGAAGGAAGCTTCCTCAGGGAAGCACGAAGAGAGTAGGTAATTATCAGAAGTCACAGAAAAACATTTCCTATGAATGCTGAACAGAATTTTACTTTGCGAGTTGATCCTCATTTCTGGTCAGCTTGTACCTCCTTTTTATTACTTGCAAATGTAATGTCTTGGTGTCTTCTGGTGTTGCTGTCTTAGTGGTCACCTGGTGGTCTGGGTGATTCATGTGCTTACTTTGAACTGTCTTTTCAGCGCCAACTGAAATTCATGGGAGACTCCCCACGGACTTAATTTTGAACATCTGAGCTCTCCCTTTTCAGCAGAAGGTAATGTCAAAATCTGTCATGTTTCAGTTGTGATTTTTGAAATTTCTTACACAGCGTTAGTATGTCTATGCAGATGATGCCCATATATTGTGTATGATGGTTAACAGATATTTATTAGTAAAATAATTTGAAAATAGATGGTAAAACATACATTGACTTTTAGCTTAGTTAATATAAGGCAATTACCATAAACCCCGCTGTAAAAATTACATCACTTTCCCATGCTCTTGTTCACTAAGTCACAGTTTTATCTATATTGTCAGTGTTATTTATTTTCTTTATGAAAAATACTCTATATACTCACAGTAGTAGTATTGATTCTCTCATCTGTAATTTAAAGTCTGAATTTTTTTAGTAGGAGCTTTCACAATATTCAGACAGGCTAATTCTTTAACTTTCTATTAAAACTTAGAGACTATATACTGTATATAAATTATTTTCTTTAATAATTAAAAGAAAAAGCAACAAAGGCAAAAACTCTGTGCCCTCAGCACCATTAGAAGAGCTTTTTTATATAGCCATTGATATGTATTCTAAATAGGAGATGGTCAAAGATGGTGATATGAACTTCGGTTTAAAACTCCTGAAATATAATTTAGATGTGGTTTAAGAAATTTTAGGATTACCAATTTGATCTTCATAACAAATATGGTACATATCATTCCAGATTATGTGCAGAATGCAGTTTATTAGGAAATAAATTTTTTCTATATTTAAAAGTATGCATGTCGAGCTGCTTTTACATTTTATGAGAGATAACATAGGCTATTACTTGCATAGTATTCTGCATACTGCTTTATAAGGAGTAAATATAAGCTGTCGGTCACTGTTCATTGTTGACAAAAAAGTCCTAAGAAAACAGTATTCAAAACATTCGGTATTAAAATAAGGGAAGAAAAAAGAAAATCTATTGAAAGTCTTATCATTATATAGTGTTTAACCCTGTTAGTCATAGTAACAAAAATGCACAAAACTGAAAAATAACTTCAAGCCATTAGAAAAGATCTGTCCTGTAAATCCTAATTCTCTGATAGTAACCTACTACAGAAGTGGTTTGTCTTTCATATGCCATCTCTCATGTGGTCTATCTGTTCATATTCTAATTATAGTAAAGGAAAAATCTAGTACACAAAGAAACAGAAAGTTTTTGATCGATTTTCTCATTTTGAACTAAAGGCTAATTGCTTATTCTATTCAAAACATATTTATGAAGCTGTTTCATACAAGCTTTATTACTTTTATTGGAAAAATTTATTTAATATAGTAATCAGAAATACTAATATTGTGGAGCAAGAAGACATAATTGTTCAGATACAACTGGCATTATTATATTTTTTATTACTTTGTTTTTTCATTTTTCCCTTATTTATTTGATATAAAGATATCACCATAGGTTTAAAGTTTTGTTTGTTTGGTTGGTTTTTTTTTCAATTTCTTGTTTATTAAAAAAAACCCCAATGATTTCTTAATACATCTGTACTGGCACAAGACACATCTGTAAACAGGCCTTGACAAATGTAGCCTCTACCTAAACCCAGTAACTCAGGAAAAAAGCACTTGTTTTCCTTGCCCAGATACAGCTTCTCCAAGGCTGTTTTCTTATAAATATTGAATTCCCAAGAAAGTATGATTAGACGATATTCTTAAGGGCAGTTGATCTACAGATTGCAATGTCTAAAGGAAAGTAGGAGAGATATGCCATCAACTTACAATCAATTTCCTGCAAAATATTGCTAGTTAACTTTCTATTTAGTAGGCTGCTATAGCATCATAGTTTATATTATTTCTTTTGGTTGTATTCTGTTTTTTCTTTCCTATGTTTGTTCCATTTTGACTGGGTCATTAACAGACGGTCTCTTTGCTAATATTTTTTTTTAAATCTTTTTTTTTTACTTGTCTGTTCAGTCTTCTATATGTACTCCTTATTTCTTTTCTAACTATTTCTCTCCAATAATTCTTTCCTTTGATCACCTTCCTTGTCTTTCTTCAGAAACTTGACTTCAGATGGGATTTATCTTTTCTTTATTTGTCCAAAAATTTAGACATTAAGCAAACAATATTACTTGATAGTAATTAAGGGATAAAGCTAAGGACACTGAAATACAAGACAGAGGCTCCTATACTCAAGTGAATGTCTGAAAATCTGAGATATTTCTCTTCCTCTCTTTTGTGGCAAATGAATATATATGTATACTTATATCAGGGAGCTGCAGATTGCTGTGGATTGTTTAGAAGACTGAAAAATTTCATCAGTCTTAAACTGTAAAACTAAAGCCTGCTAAGTTAATTCATTAGCAAAATATTTCTTGCAAATGGTTAGTTCTTACAAATTATTTATGATCATTGCTGCTTATACAAAACTCTCACTTTTTAACAATTATATTCTAAATTATATATAATTCATGATTATACATTGCCACAGATCTGAAGTTGAACATTTAGCACTAACAGCTATCTGCTTGTCTTATCCTTAGGGTCCAGGAGATCAGGCCTGAGAACTCATCAACCAGAAAGTAGTAACTGAGGTGAAAGTTTTCCTTGCTTGCTCTTGCCTGATGGTTTTATGCTGTTGCAGTCTTCTCTGCTACCTATTGAACATATGTGATCAGGCCCTAAGCCAAGACCGGTGATTTCCAAAAAACAGCAATGAAGCTGGTAAAAGATCTAGTGAACAAGTCCTATGAGGAGAGGCTGAGGAAACTGGGATTCTTTAGCCTGGAGAAAAGGAGGCTCAGGAAGCTCTTATTGCTCTCTACACCTACCTGAGAGGAGGTTGTGGGAAGGTGAGTGTTGGTCTCTTTTCCCAAGTGACATGCAATAGGATGAGAGGAACGACCTCAAGTTGTGTCAGGGGAGGTTTAGCTTGAATATTAGGAAAAATCTCTTCACTAAAATGGTGGTCAAGCACTGGACCAGGCTATCCAGGGAAGTGATGGCATCACCATTCATGGTGTGATGAATCAAATGACTGAGGTTGTCTATGACTACAGGCTGTTCAGAAGGCACAGGCAAGGAAGGAAGGGCAGAGACACGCTCTCTACATCAAGACATGGTTAGTGTGAAGAGCTTTCTGAAAAACAGACATAAACAGGTTGAAAGCTTGTGGGTAAGAACTGGAGACCAAGGCAACACAGGGAGCCTTGTGACTGGTGTCCACTACAAGCTGCCTTTTGCTGAAGCCTTCTCACTCCAGCTCCAGGAGGTAACATGCTAGCAGATACTTGTCCTACTGGGGGACTTCAATCAGCCTGGTACCTACTGAAAATGTAGCATAGCTAATCTTGGAATGCATGGAGGATATCTTCTCACACCAGGTAACAGACCACCCTGCAAGCAGGGATGTGATTCTGTACCTGGTGATCCCCTATGCAACTGAGCTAACTGGTGATGACAGCAGTGGAGGCAGCCTGAGCTCACCATAATCATACACTGGTGGAGTTTACAATCCTGAGGAATATGAGTCAGGCATAGGGCACACTCAGGACCCTGAATTTTGGAAGAGCAAACTTCCACATGTTTTATTTTCTGGACTGTTTCTCAGACAAATAAGGGCAGCTATTGGGACAGATTTTTACATTAATTGTGCATATTCTTTGGAGCTATTTGAACAAATATAATTAGATACTATAATAAAAATGCTCCATTTTCCTTGACAATATGAATTACCCTGGTAATTCATTACCAATTGCACTGCCTGCAATCAGAAAACAACACAATATAACTCTGTCTAGTGATTAGTGTCTAAAAGTCTCATGTAGGAAGCAAATTAAAATGACTAGATGAATTATCTCTGGGATTACAAAACAGACTTGACAAAGCTAGCAATTTGGATATTCCGTGGTCCTTATGCTTCCATAATTGTATTTAATCTTTCTTGGCCATTTTTATTTCTGTATTGATGAGGTCTTAATGACCATTCGACTGCATGGTTAGCTTTTCCTGGAGAGAAAGAAAGAACTAAAATGTCTTCACTGTCACTTCACAAGTTACTCCTTCAGCCTTGCTTATTAAACTCAACAGATTAAATTTTGCATAACTCTAGGCTGTAGTTCCTGACTATGTAGGGATACCAATCCTCCACTTAAACCCAGACTTGCTCTCAACTTGCTACATCTTTAGAACAACCCAGTTCTAAAGACTTAGTCACAGCAAGTCTACAGGACTCAGGAAAAAGACTTGTAAACCATGGCAGCTCTACTTCAGCAAGAGCAGAGAGTGCTCCTATGTCCTTCTCAGGCATTGACCTTTCCCACTTAATAAATAAAAGCATACGTGGGGTAGAGTAAATCCATCATATTTTCTTAAGGATTTCCATACATGTTTTAGGACTTGATTGACGTACTCTCCAATTTAGTGAAACTCCAGAAATCTAAAGAAAGCATCACCTAAATAAGGTACTGAAATTGGACACATAGTTTCTCATTAATAGTAGTTTCTTGTGTCTGTCTTTACCTGTTTTTTCCCTGGTTAAAAATTCTAAGGTTATATATACACTTTAATGAAGAATCCTTCTCTACAGGATCTTCACAGTGTTTCAGGTTGGAGGTGGTGTAGATGATTCGTAACTTCTAAAATTTAGAATTAATAATGCCAGTCTGAGCAGCAACTCAGTTAATATAATGCACTGCTATTATCACATACAAGTTTAAATTCCTAAGGTGTTTAGACGTATTAAAGAACACATGTTCTTATGCACAATAAGAAAAAAAAGTTATATTCTCCTGTGATAGGAATAATGTTTTTCTTAGGTATTATCAGGAAGATGCTAACTATCATGAAAATAAATTTGCTTCCTAGGAAGCTGAAGGCCTATTTTACCACACAGAAATAATCTAATGCTAAAGAGAATTCAGACTCAAAATTCTACTGATTTTCTGCACAATTTTCATTGCTAGTTTTGCGTTGGCAACTAAAAATAATGATGGACTGATAAAAAATACATGCAAAGGTAGAAAGAAAATGAGGTATCTACTTATTACTATTGCTGCAATGGGAGAACAAACTAAGCTGGTAAAGTTTAATTTGAAAATTATTCAAAACTATTGAGTAATCAACAGTCTTTTACACTGTGCACAAGTTACCAGTGACTGACAATGATAAATGATATTTATTTCTGTTATTCATTTGATGATAATGTGCTATTCACATATGAATAACTTTATCTAACCATTATATTTTTGAAGTTCTTTGTATTGTTTAACTATTATTTAGTAATAGACAGTTCCTGACTAGCATGCAAGATTCAGTGAACTTAATTTTTCTCCTAAATTCAAAGAATGAACAAGGTCTTTCACATTTTTTTGTTCAAAGAGCAATATATAATTTTAAATCATTGATCCAGATATTTCAGTTAAATCCTCTAGTGAAAATATTACAGATGTACAGTAAAGCATTGGTTTTTTACGCCCTTTAAACTATACATGTTTTAGCTGCTGCTAGATGACAATGAAATATATCTTGAAGGGAAAAAGTCTGCTGTGTGATCCAAACTTCCACTGATGTAAGTCAGAGGAATCCTCAGAATTCAAATTATCTGTGCAGGACCATTTAATCTAAAGATGTGACATATGATTTTTACAGTAAGTAATTGATACAGCTATATTTTGCTTGTTTTCTTATTGAAGTCACTGACCTGTATGACATTTGAAATATTTAGGTTTAAGTTAATCATAAATTTGAATAGGCTTATTATCTACTAGCAATTCCACTTACTGTTGATTTCATTATACCACTTCCTCTAACCTTAGCTATCTAGAAATCTTTTGACTTCATGAAGAATCACAATTTTTTTCTATGTTAATTCCAGACCCTAATTGAAACCAGTGGTTACAATATTTTAATATATTAATGTTCAGACATTGTCTTTCTAAAGATAATTTCTCTCTGATTTTCCGTCATATGGACACACATATACTTTTTATTTTTCTTTCTAAATGGTACTCATTCTTTGTGTATATCTAACAAATACAAATCCTTTCCTTCTCCATTTTCAATTTAGAATTTTTTGTCTTTTCCTCTGAAATGTTACCTTTGTGTATATTTTCTTTCCACCATCCCCATTCAGTTCACCTAAACACACACACTTAGGAATAAAATATATTACAGTTTGTAGATTTTTTTTCTAATTTAGAAACTCTGACAAAACAAATTTTAATTCCTGTAAAAAGTAGAAAGCCTATGAAGTTATTAGGTTCCCCATGATCTTTCAGGAGAATGCTTAGATTTTATTTGCTTATCAGCTCTTGTTTTATTTTTTTCCTCTTAGGGCCACAATATGAAGTAGAAAAAAGACCTCAAAAAGGTTAATCAGATATTATCAAATAACAGTTTTATATGTCTTCTGCTTCACTCTATTTTATTTTATCCACCTAAAAATTAGGCCTATAAAGCTATGTCTGTACTGCTAAATTAAAGATGATCTCCTAATCCCTAGACCTAAGATCAAACGTCAAATGTTTGGCATCCATGATACTTAAAGCCAGTATTCTTTGTGTCAGATTTTCATGAAGATGGATAAATGGAATAATTAAAACCAGAGTCAGAAAATTATTTAACAGTTAAACAATATGAAAAATAAGTGTTTAGTATTGGAATGTACTCCCTGTCCTGCCTTTGTTCCACAGCTATTGCATACCTTATGTCTACTTCTATTATATAAACACCTTCTACTACTAAAGTAGAGATATATATTTCTGTTGGTTTGTGTTTTTTGGGGGCAGGTTGTAAAAAAGTTAGTATTTGTAAAAGGAAAATAAAAGAAAACCTAGGTTTGACTTGAAGACTCAGAAGATACCAGCCTTCCTGGCTGGCTGGAGGAGAGTCTGCTGTGGTTCTCAGAGACACGTCCTGCCGGCAGTGAGGTTGAGCATGCATTCACAAAAACCTTGCTCTGACAAACACACACTATGTGGACCCAGAAGGACACGAAATCAGTGAACAGAACTTTTACAGGCATACCCACAAACATAAACAACACTCAAATATACGTGAGCAACAGAAATTGGGGCAACCCTATTCCTCCTTAGGGTTATCCAGTAGTAAAATTTGCATATCGGAATGTACACATACCACCAACGAGTCACATGTCCAGCCACATATTCTGATCCTTCAAACACTGATTTTCAGATCATTCAGTTTCTATGCCCAGAGCTTGGGTGTTTCACCTGGTCTCCAGCTTAGAGCTTATGTCTTTCCAGATGCTGGTCTCCATCTCCTTCCCTGTTAATCCTGAGGTTTAATGGTGAACCACTTACTGTGCCCCCAACACAAACAGAATAGGAAGTAGTTAGAGTCTAATAAGAGGATAGGATGGATTGTGACAATCAGTTACACTAGAGTCTTCATTAAAATCATCTTCAGTGAAAAGCTTTGTTAAATCTAAGTATTTAGCTGACATATTATTCTGTGTCTTTGCAACGGTCAGCAGTGTTCATCTGCAATCTCTTGTTTTACACAGTGATTGTACAATTTTAAGATATCCACTGACTCAATAATTGGTATGGGAAAAGAAATGAAGTCCTTGACTCTCTCTAATTAAGATTAATTTCTGTATGACAAAAAGAAAAATCATTGTAAGAATAACCTTCAATTTCCTATGTGTGAGTGATTGCACTGTAAATTCTCTTAGGTAGCTGACTTTTCCCTTCTGATTAAATGAGGTTTACTGCCCTATGGATAAGGTGCATTGCTCATCTGAATCTCAGGGACTTTTAAACATTACTTCTAATATGGATGAACTTAGTCTTGCAAGACTGAATGATGTAATATACAGTTTCACAACATTCACACTTAGAGTGCGTTGACCCTGGCTGGATGCCAGGCACCCACCAAAGTCACTCTCCCACTTCATAACTGGACAGGGACAAGAAAATATAAGGAAGGATTCATGGGTTGAGATAATGTCCAGAAGACATATCACTCACTAAATACCATCATGGACAAAATAGGCTCAAATTGGGGATATCAATTGAATTTATTACTAATAAAATCAGAGCAGGATACTGAGAAGAAAAACAGCTATTAAAACACCTTCACCTAACCCCTCCCTCTTGTTACAAATGAGTGTTTTGAGATCACTTAAAGAATCAGGAAAGGTATCAGTAAAAATAGAGATAATATAAAAGTGGCAACACTGACAGCTGTGGTCCAGAAGAGTTTAACAGTTCTAATTTTGGACTGCTGTTTATAGGCCACAACAGGGTGGGCTTTGGTCATAACTGTGTTTCAATCCTGGCTGCACTTTGAATCAACAACTTTATTTGAAAGTAGGAACACTTGTGAGAACAAGAATGTTATTCCATTCAGGCAAAAAAAAAAGGCTCCAAGGCTGTTCATTAACAAAAAAAAAAAAAAGCAGGAGCTCATTAGACAGCATCAGTTCCTTGGAGCAGCTGGTGTTTCCAATAAGCTCAAGAGGAGCTCATCCCAGGTGTTCATCAAAGGCCAAGGCCTAATGAGAAGTTCTCAGATCATAGTGTGAAAGGCCTGAAAAAGGGGAGTGGGGGGAAGATGCACCACCACATCTCCTTCCTAGCTCTACCTTCTTTCCCCAGAGGTGCAGGGAGGCAGGTGATGGGTGTTACAGTCGGTTCATCACACATAGTTTCTGTGCTGCTCAGGGAGAGGAGTCCTTCCCATGCTACAGCATGGATTCCCTACAGCGTCACAAATTCTGACAACAAAACTTCTCCAGGGTGGGCTACTCTCACCACAAGTCTGCAGATCCCTGACAGGAATCTGCTCCAACATGTGCCTCCCATGTGTTCACAGCCTCTTCTCAGGCATCCACCTGTTCTAGTGTGGGTCCTCTCCACAGGCTGCAGGTGGATCTCTGCATCCCCGTGGCCCTCCATGGGCTGCAGGGGCACAGCTGCCTCACCATGGTCTTCACCCCAGGCTGCAGGGGAATCTCCGCTCCAGGGCCTGGAGCACCTCTTTCCCGCACTTCTTCACTGACCTTGGTGCCTGAAGAGTTGTTCCTTTCACGTATTCTCACTCTACTCTTCTCTGAGTGCAATTACTTATGCACAATAATTTCTTTTTCTTCTTCTTAAATAAGTTATTATAGAGCTGTTGCTGTCATTTCTGTTTGTCTCCAGCTTAGGCCAGCAGTACATCCATTTCGGAGCTGGCTGGCATTGGCTCTACTGGACATGGAGGAAGTTTCTAGCACCTTCTGACAGAAGCCAACCCTGTAGATCAAAACCTGGCCATGCAAACCCAATGCAATACTCAAAGTCAGTCACTAGTTAACATATCTTAAAACATAAAGAGGCACGGGAGACAGAAGGTCCTACCTGCCAGTTCTGCCAGTTAATTCTAAATAATATTATCAAAGTGGCTTTCAAGACCTCGTGCCAAATTTCTCTAAATGCCTACTTGAATGGGCAACTCACATCCTTTAAAAATCAAGAAGTGGAAAAGATACTTTACAACTTGTAACTCTAAGGTAAGCCACATGATATGGAAGACAACACCTGGCTTAAACACAAATATGACAATCTTCTGATACATTGTATAGAAATAGAATCATAGAATAAAATAGCCTGGAAGTAAAGGTCCTTTTCTGTTGATCATTATAAATTTAACTCTCAGGAAATGTGGACCATTTAAAAGTTGAAGCCCACCTGTAAAACCAATACTTCTATTTTTCACAAAATATACTGCAAAATTTTCATTCATCTGCTGATCTTTCAGGTATATATTTCTTTTTCCCAATATGGCTCTTTTTTTTTTTTCATCTGATATACTGAAATAACATAAAAGTGCATTATTATAACAAAAGAGCTATAAAAGTGTCTGTCAACAATGCATAATCTGTAAGAGCTCTGATCACTGTTGTCCTAGTGATACATTGGTGCAATGCATCACTGGGATGAAAGCCAGAGGGAACAGAAGGCTAACAACAGAAGATCAACACTTTTAAAAAAATATTATGATTCTTTCTAAAGTATTAGTTGATGAGCCTTCTGTTTGTATGTGAATGTAAATATTTTTTAAAAATCCATCTCTTCCAGAAAAGATAATGAAGGTGGTCCATTAACAATGACTGACATCTTATTACATAGAATAAATTCACATTTTTTCTAAGAAATCTTTTCTCTTGCATTTCATTATTTTAGATATACCTGTCTCTAAATCTCCTTTGCCGTTGGTGGTTGTCATCTTTACAGACTTGTTTTAAGTGCACTATAAGTGCATCTCAAATACTCTTTCTCATCAGACAATAATTTGCCTCTCCCACTATGAAATCTTATGATTCAGTCATCCTGAAATAGAATAAAATCCTTCTTCATTCCCTTCCTACTCTCTATTTTATCATAACAAGCCCAACTGGCTTCAACATATGTAAGCCTTTTCACTCAAGGATATGGTGTCAGTGACTGACAAAAGGGGCTTCAAAGAGTAAAAGAACAGTTCTTCACTCCAACTAAAATAGCAACAACTGAAGTGAAAAAACTTGAGTGAAATGATAAAAAAAAATCCACTTATGTACCTAGCCTCTGGATACTTGCCCTTTATATTTTTTCCTCATCTGAGTTAATCACATTTCTGTTTGGAAAAGAAAAAACAACCTACACTGTTTTTCTGTGACAGCATCTCATTGACTCTGTCTTTTCTTTCTGTCACACATAGACTACTAATTAATTCACATCTATATACATATTAGTGTCTATACTTCATCTTTCCTAATTTAGAAATACTGAGGTTCTGCAGTTTCCTTTGATACTAGTTTTAGTCTTGAGAAAAAAAATCCTGTTTTCCAGATTAGACAGAGAGGTATATTCAAATTAACAGTTTTTTCATGGCTCTATCAAAGACTTTTAATAAGATATCCTTTTTTAATGTCTGTTACAGTTTCATTTTGTGTTAATTTTGACCTAACAAGTTCCGTTTAATTTAATTCTGTGCAGTCAGAATAATATCATTCCTTTTTAAAAAAGACATATAAAATAGAAATGTTCTCATTTCTTTCATGAAGGAAAATATTTTGTGCATTTTTTCCCCCGTGACTGGCATTACTACACTGGAGATGATGGAAAACATAGCTTGCACTTACGACTTTGAGTACCATTTTTTTCCCCACTTTTGGAGGTACACTTTCCAACAAAACTATGATTTCCATATTATTTCCTCACCTGCTTAGTCATTACATTTATTTGAAGCTGAAAGCTAACCTGTCCTGACGTGAATTGAAGCATAAAATGTATAGTGATATTTTCTTTCCTCTGAATTTAGTATCTAAATTTGGCTAATTTCATCCATTTTTGTGATTCACAGCCCCAGAATTAGTCATTTAGTTAATATTACTTCACTGTGGTTACATAATTACACTTTACAAGGAATATTTATAACGGTATTGTAAATGCAATTTTGTCAGGAAAACTCCTAATTTTTTGGCCAGGGACAAAGTTTTCTTTTTTTTTTTTTTTTTTNTTTTTTTTTTAAGATATATTTAAAACAATCTTAAAATTAACTTCTATCTTTGATTTGGCACTTCTATTTTAAAGGGAAAAAGAGTTCTTATTTATGACTTATTCTGTAGAAAACCAAGGTACATTTCTTACACTTTCATCTGACAGAAACTTCCATTGCCAAGGTCAAACTATAGTAAATTGAAAATATATTATGAACCTTGAAAAACAGAATATTATTAAAATTCAAGTAACCTTCCAAAATACAGGGGTATTATCACTCATCTCTATTATAAAACATTTTTGATTAACAGGTTAAAGTAAGATGAAATGAGAAGTTCAGAGGTGTAATCATGTAATTATACTATGGTAGATGAGGTTTTGAAAGATTATGACTTTGTCTAACACTTTTAGGTAGCTTATGCGTTGCAGAATGCCTCACGCTGCTGCAGTTTGTGGTCCATATTAAAGATTTTTGTGGGCTATTTCAGAGAGAAACAGCGTAAAGCATAATTTATCCAAACTCAGAATTCTGGACTACTTAATTAAAGATGCTAAGTGCAAAGCAAATTATTCCTTTTTCTGAGCTACACATTCAGACTTTAGATATGCCCCAAAATGGTTATTTTAGGCTCTAAAACTGATAAATGCTCAGATTTCTATATTTAACAGTTTAACTCACTTCCTGTTAGATTTTATTTGGCAAAGTATATGGCTGATGCAGTAATTAGCTACTTCCTTGAATCTCTTTATTCTGTTCACCTACACTCAGATGAGCAAAATAAGGAAAATACCTAATGTTTTTCTAGTTATTTCTCGCCTTCATATAGGTGCTAAAAAAAAAATCATAAAAAGTTGCTCATTTAAAAATGTTGTTAAGGGTAAAAAAATACAAAGCCAAAGCCCTGTTTTAGTTTCCATATGTGTTCCCACTTGATACTGTATTGTATAAATATATACGTATAAATTTTTTGATAAAATATACTTAGGAGAACGTAGTAATGCAACAATTGGAGTACCTTTTGATGCAGCTCTAATTTATTACTTCACACTCATGAAAGTGCATATACATACTCTATGAATTATGAATTATATTGACTTGATACCAGATCACAGGATTAGGCAGCTATGAGAATGCACAGGTCAACACACCAATAGTCAAGGAAGGACTGGCCTGTGGCCTCTTGCAAGAGCTCAGCTCACAGAAATTTGTGTCCCTGAACAGAATCCACCACAGGGTTTAAGAGAAGTGGCTGATATTGTTGCAAGGCCACTGCCTATAGTATTTGAAACGTCCTGGAGATCAGGGGACATCCTCATGACCGAAAAAGAAAAAAGTGACATCTACAATAAGGGCCCAAAAGAAGACTTGGGAAACTACAGGCCCACTAGTTTTACTTCATTCCCTGGAAAAGTACTTGAAGGAGTCCTTCTAAACACTATTCCAAATCAAATTATTCAGGTGATAGAGAAAAGGCAGCACTGATTTACTAAAGGCAAATTATGCCTAATTAACTTAATTTGTCAGGAGAGCATGTATGTTGTTTACGTGGACTTCAGCAAACTGTTCAACACTGCTTCCTACAGCCTTTTCCTGGACAAATTGGCAAGATACAGATTGGGTGTCTGGACTGTGATATGGGTGATAGATTGACAAAGTATAAGGTTCTGCACCTGGTATGTCATAACCAAAGAGCCCAATACAGGCTGGATCTGTGCATCTGGGGAGAACCTTGCTGAGAGGAACCTGAGGGTCCTGGTGAACAAGGTGAACACGAGTCAGCAAGTGTGCTGCTGCAGCAACAAAGGCGAATCAGACTGTCGGCTATATCCACAAGGGCATTACTGGCAGGGAGAGAGAGACTCAGCGCTTGTGTAGGGGTTTGG
>VWPU01007143.1:0-13097 GCA_013398955.1 Callaeas wilsoni
CGGCGGCGGCTGCGGAGCGCCGAGGAGGCGGAGCAGCGCCAGGCGGGGCTGGTGCGGCAGCTGCAGGACGAGGTGAGGAGCGGGCGGAAGGGAGGGGGTGCCCGGGCCGCCCGCGCTGCCCAGGGGGACTCGGCGGGAGTCCGCGGGGCCTCTCCGGCGGGCGGCGCCGAGCTCCGGGCGGGGAGGCCCCGGGACCGCCCGTCCCGCCGGGGTCTCGCTGCCGAGGCCCTCCTGAGCTCGGTGCCTGCAGAATCGCTGCTGTTCGGCCCCGTTAGCAGCCTTTGTCCCGGGCAGGAGTCGGGCCGGTTTGCTAGCAGAGCAAGTTTGAAAACTGATTTCGGTCGCTTCAAGGACCCCGTTGAACAGCCAAGGGTTGGTTCGCGGTACGTGGGGGCCGTAGGTCAGGCAGAGCTGCCCGCACCTGTCCCATCGTTCTGCTTGCTGTCGCTGTCTTAGGTGAGCAGACAGTGCTAGTGTGAAGGAAACCCCGCCCCAGTCTCTGTCATATTAAAGTGCATGTTCCTTATATTGCAGTGACTTCTTGTTGAGTGTATCAGCATCACTGTGCTTGGGCTGGACAGACTCAGAAAAAAGTTAGTGCGAGGGGAGCAGAGTTAATTACAAGCTGCTTCTCTCATCTTCATTCTCTGTATCCATTCAGGTACTGCAGTACCAGACCTGGTGTCGAGAGTTGGAGCAGCAAGTGAAAGCGGGAGGGGTGAGTGTGCAGGTTGTGAACTAAAGAGAGTGTATCTAATGTTCTGAAATGCAGACCAATAGAAACCCTCCACAAACCAATGGCAAGAAAGCAGATTTTTACTGACTGAGGGTTTAGAGAAGCGCTGTGAGTTTTCCCATCAATGTTTTGTCCAGTTGCCATTCTCAGAGAGGTCAGTAGTCCCAGAAATGGCAGTCCAGAAAACCCAGTTGTGTATTTTAGTTTTGTGAAAGAATGCTTTCTTGGAGTTAGATTTGACCTGGGGCTCAGGAGAGGACTGTGCTGCATGTTACATGATACAGCTGTCCTGGAGAAAGTACCAGTTGAAACAGCTTTTTGGAAGTCAGGAAGGCTGATATTCAACATACAGAACTGGCTCTATGCTTTTCTTTCTGCTTCATGGCTAAAGTAAGCCTAGAAGCCAAAGGGTGGGAGAATAGGACAGCATTCCCAGGCTTCAAGTCAAAGTAAGCATTTGAGGTCATGAACTGAGGACACATAGAGGTGGGAGAGTGAGGAGAGCTACTCACACCGAGTAACACCCCTCCTCTCCCTTCCTCCCTATAGTCACAACACTGTTACACCTGGAAGAAGCCGTGAGCTCCTGAGATACCCAACAAATGGACGGGGAAATGGTGGATGCTGTCAGTGGTCAAGGAAACACCAGCATTTGACTAAACATTTCCTTTTTTCTTAAAGGGATCCCTTCCAGGCAGGTGGGAAGCCACAGCAGACCACAGCCTGGAGAAAGCGCTGCTTCAGGTGGAAGAGGAGCAGCAAAGGTACAAGGAAGAAGCACTTCTTCATACTTAGTGTCCTGGATGCTCATGGAAATGAGGGGAAACCTGTCGGTGCTACGTGGTCTCCCCAAGGGAAGTGGTTGGGCAAGCTGCTTTGACAGGAGAAAGGTCCACCATCTACTTTCTGTGGTGAAGTAATAGTACTGTGTGCTGATTGGCTCTGCTTTGAGTGGGGAGGTGGTGTGCGTATTCCAGGTGAAAGGTCCCTTTCCAGCCTTAATTATTCTGTGTTCAGAATATATACTGGTTCAGTAGATAAACAGCTCTGGACAGTGCTAGAGAAAGGGGATACATGAGTGACCATCAGCATGAAGACGGGGCAAGTTGTTGCCTGTAGGCATCGTCAAGGTTGAAGGGAAAACCAAAATCATAGATGGAAATTGAAGGCTCAAAGCACAGAGAAGCAAATGAGTTTTTTGTCACAGAGAGATCTTAGTTAACCCTAGAAAGTGCTTTTGACTGCCTCTCAGACAACAAAGTCAGTGTTGAGGGAGCTGGAAAATCACAGGGATGCTGGAGAGCTGTTGTTCAGTGACCTCATGATTGTTTTTCTCTCTTTCCAAGGTGTGAGAATCTGGCAGAAGTGAACACTCTCCTGCGAGAGCACCTCAATAAAGCCAGTGAGGTTAATTCTGCCCTCAAAGAAGATGTTGGAAAACTGACGGTGGATTGGATGAGGGCTCGGGAGGAGCTGGAGTTGAAGGAGAGTGAATGGCGCAGTGAACGTGAGGTGAGGCTAGGCTACGCTTGGGAATGCCAGAGGGGAATGGGAATGGGTTTTGTGCCCGGCATAGAGAACTTGCTGTGTGGAAGCTGTGGCTCTGCTGAGGATGTACTGGTGCTGGACAGGGGTGTGGGAAGGAGGAGTGTCAGCAGAGGGTGCTGGGGGGAGGTGCCCACCTACTGTGACTGCGCTGCTTGTGAAGACAGAGCTGGGTACTGTAGGGCAGTCACAGGAATGCTTGTCTCTTTAATAGTTCCTAAATCTTTGTTTTGAGCAATGGAGACCAGAGAGGTCTGTGTGTGTTCAGATTCAAAGTGGCCAACACAGGAACAGGACGGGCCTCCTGTAATGACTGCCTGTTGTAAGCCAACCTGACACTGGGCTTGGAGGGCCTTGTGTTTGTTTTCCTCTGCCGAGACTTTAAGGTGATGAATCATGATCAGCTTGCTTTGCTGCTGATCAGCAGCTACCCACTGCTACAGGAGAAGTGTGGATGTTCCTGTCTTGCCAGGTGCTGTAGGCCTCTGTGGTACCTCTTCAGTCCTCGATGCCTCTGGTGCAGTAGTTATTAAAGGGCACCTGGTGATGGTGATCACCTGTCTGAGAGATGTTACAGTGACTGTGAAGGCTGAATTGGCATTTCTTTTTGTCTTTGCATGTTTAGCTTTATGACAACTACTTAAGGGGGGAACATAACCGTCTGCTCAGCCTGTGGCGTCAGGTGGTGACCTTCCGCCGCCATTTCCTGGAAATGAAGACTGCCACGGATCGGTGAGTGGAAGTTCAGGCGAGATCTCCTGCAGAAAAAATGTGGCTTGCTTGCTTCTAGGTCCTGCTTTTTGGACCTCGATGTGGCATTAGTTACAGCAGAGGTAGGATTTCTCCTTTGGCAGCCAGAAGCAATGCCATTCTGCATATGTTGGGCTGTTCTCAGAAGAGTTGTTTGCTGCTGGTCTTCAGATAAAGCTGAAGGGCTTGGGCCATGAGGACTGCAGAGGCTCTGAGCAGGTGATGACTGTGTGGGCATGTGAACACAGGCACAGAAATGCGTGGATACCTGGGAAGACACTCAGTGAAGCTGTGCGTGCAGCATATAGAGTGGTCCCTTTTATAAAATTATAAAAACCTGCCTTTAAAAAATCTTACCGGGTTTCTTTTCCCACTGCTCCTAAGAGAAAGATCATTAATGCATATTTTCTTCCATTTTCATTTCCAGCATACGCTTATTCTGGTCAGGTTGTATCCACTTATTCTTCTTCTAGCATTGCTGAGAGAAAGAATAGCTTCTCTACCCTGTTACTGCATTTGTCCAATTTATTTTGCTTAGTTTGATACCTCTTTTTATGATTGTTTTCTTGTTCTTGGACTCTCTGAGGTTCTTTTCTCACAGCTACTTTCTACACCAAGAAAAATAGCATAGCCATAATATTACTTCTAGTGTCAGCATGCAATTTCAAAGTCTGGGTTACTGTCAGCCATTTACCTTATGTGATTATAAGTCTTCCCTATTGTGTAGAGTCTGCCTGACCTGCTGTTTAGTCCTTGTGTTGTTTGAGCTTTTATGTTGCAGCATTTCAGGCTGATTCCTTACACCACCTTTCTGAAATGTTTTATTATATAGGTATAGTCTTGAGCCTCTTAGCAGTCCAAGTGGGGATGCTAACAGAGCATCAGTGTGTAAAAGCTGGGGACCTTGGTAAAATTCCTGATATCTATTAATGATAATTAGAGTATGTTAGTAAGAGTAATTAGAGGTGCTTGAGGCCTTCTGGCCCGTGCCATATCTTACTTTTTATATCTGAGGAGAAAACAGACTCCTCACTTGACTGCCTGGTAAAGTCATTGCTCAGCTGTCAAGATGTGTCCTGGTCCCCAAGAGTCAGATGAATGCCTTATCCCCAGTGAAGATGTCACCTGGCCTGCCTGCTCTTCCTGATGCATGGTTGCATGCTTCAGAAGTCAGTCAGCTGATAAAGATGGTGGAGTGAACATTGGCTCTTTCTTGGTTCCTCTTCAGAGATTTGTCAGAGCTGAAGGCAGAACAAATGAGGCTTTCTGGATGTATTCTTGTGAACTGCTCCCGCCTGAACTCCTGTGTGCAGCTCAGGGAGTCCATCACTCTGGGTAAACCTGCCCTGAAGGATCACGCAGAGCAGCAAGTGGAACCAAAAATAAACCAGACGGCTCAGGAAGTGATAGCCTTACAAGTCAGGTGGGACATGGAGAAGAAAGAGCTTCAGGACAGGTAAAGGTGTTTTAACTTTGCTATTACTGACATTATCTTTTGTGGCAGCTTCTTGGGTTCACAGATGAGCTGTGCTCACATTTAGAACAGTCCTACACAGTCCCGTTTCTGTCCCCAGTCAAACTCTTGCTATCAACAGAAGGGATGGAAAAAAGTATCTGCTTGACAGAAATTCTTCCAAGACGAGACTGGAACAAAGATGGCCTCTGATAGTGCTTTTGCTGTTAACTGATTCTTGGTGAAAAACTGTGTTTCTTGTGCAGCCCTTTTACTGCTCAAGGCTGTGCTGAAGGAGTTGGGAGGAATTTGCCCAGGGGCCATCATAAGCACTGTAGCACCTGTGTGCTGATAATTTCTTGCAAGACTGAGTGCAGAGGCCTTTGGGGCAAGAAGTGCCATTTTGCAACATCAGGCCTATTAACCTGTAGAGGTGAATGCTGCCTTCCTGGGTTGAACTTTTCTCTGCTATGCTTTGGGGAGCTGCTTGGCTCTTTAACAGGTGCTGGTGTGCAAAGCTTTTGGAATGGCACGTAGACCTTCTCTTCTCAGGGTGATGGAGCTCTCAGCCTTGCTTGTACAGTCTCAGAAGCAGAACGAGGAGAAGGAGAAGACCATGAAAACACTTAACGACACAGTGGAGATTCTAGTATGTTTTACCTCTACCTGGGAGATAGCCCAGTGTTTGCTCTCCAGCTTGAACACAGAGGTGTGGCTTCCTCAAGAGAAACAGTGGTAAAGATGCCCAGTGAATGGGAACATCAGGCACCTTGCCAAAATATTCCTTGTGTGTTTGGCAGATGTGGAGTCAGTCCAGGTGCAGGCGGTGGCAGAGGAACTGCAGACAGTTCAGGTGTCTTCCTCTGAGGCACCAATGCCTGTGACTTTATGTCTCTGGGGATCAGAGTTCCTTGGAACTGACAGTTTAGTAGCAGTCTATAAAAACTAGCTTTTTGTCTTCCTCTTAGATTTAGCAGAGAAGAAATTGAATAGATATGGGCAGGAATATACTGGAATCACTAGAACTGAGACTTAGCAGTGTGACAGTGCTACTGAGGATGGGAACGCTGCAGATGGGAGCAGATCTTCCCTGCCCACCCTTTCTTTTTTCTGTTCTCAGGAATCAAGCTGGATAGAGAAAGAATTTGCAGCTTCATTGACTAACAGTGCCAAAGAAGAGAATATTTTCCTTCAAAAGCTCATAAAAAATATCACTGAGGTGAGTACAGACTTGGTACAGGAACCACATCCCTGTAAATTTGATTTTAAAGTACTTGAGGAAGGCAACAGACTGGCCCAGGGACTAGAGATACATGTTGTGTACTATCTGTGTTAACTGCCATTGCCTGTTTGATTTTTAGACCAAACCTGTTGTAGCTTGTGAGTTGCTGTCCTGTGACAATTCATCTGAGTCACTGAAAGTTTCAGTACCTTTGCCTTCACCACCCCACTAAGGTCTCTCTTGGACTGTGTTTTCTGAGTGTGCTACTTGACATTTGTAGTCCAGTGTTTCTTGGGCAATTCCTTCACCCTCTTTGTGCAAGAGCAACTCTGTTATTCTTCAGATCTTTATGAAAGGTCACTGACTCAGTCGATGCACTTGCCAGCTCTTCTTCCCTCTGTGTTCACTGACCATTATAATCTCCCCAAAACTGCAACTTTCGGGATAACCTTAACTTAGTCCTAAAGTTAATAGAGAAGGGTTTAATTGTCAGCTCTTCTACGCAGCTGCAAGAAAGTGAATGTTCAGGCAGCCTCCAGCCACTTCACACTTGTGAAGAGTAGCTGTATTCAGAAATCCCTGGAGTACTTGTAGCCACAGGGACAAACCTTCTTTGTGGACTGAAGAAATGAGAGAATTGAGTTTTTAATGACTCTAGGATAAAGTGGGAGGAAAAGGAGAACAAGATAAAGAAAACCAAGCAAAATGAGCAAAGACTAACAGCTAGATGTGGGCTTTCAGATGGTGTTAGACAACAGTGACAGCATGGTCAGCATTATCTGCACCGACAGCTCCCAGCATGCAGACTCTGGGGACATCTTCTCAGCTCCGAGATCTGTTGATACAGGGCATGCCTTTGGATTGGTTCTGGAAGCACTGGCAAGGATGCGAGGGGCGACATGGGTGAGAACTTCTGTGTCTTCCCCAGTGGCCACAGGCTCAGTGCTGAGGCCTTGCTCAGCTTGGCACCTTTTCATTTGCTCAGTCATTTGAGGCACTTTTTCTCACCTTCATACTCATGGTCCTGCACTGCTTTGCTGGTCTTCCCAGCTCTGTGTCCTACTGCTTTTCTCTCCTTGATGCCCAGCCCCTCAGCTGTTTTGCCTTGATGCCTCACCCTTTTGCCTTCAGGGAAGCTGTCCCTGCTAGCTGCTTCTTCCAGCTCTCTGGAGCCACCTTCCCTGCTCCTTATTGCTCATTCGTGCTCTTTCCCTGCCTGTTCCTGAAGGCCCTGAGAGAAGAGCTTTCTGCTAGGCAGGACTCAAACAATTTCCTGCTGCAGCAGCAGAGACATCAGGAAGAGAAGTGCAGGGAGGTGCAGCAAAGGCTTGAGCAACTGGAGGAAAAATGCAAGAAGTCCAGCAGCCACCAACAGCACCTTCAGTCTTTAGTAGAAACACTCAGAAGGTGAGCATTTCCTCCTCCTGCATTCCAGAGGCAATTTGCTTCCATGTCTGGGAGTTCAGAGGTGTCCTGGGTGAAGAACTCACCTGCCCTACCATGTGTAGGCCTCAGTGTGGCTCTCGAGCATCGTCCTGTCAGGGTTTTTCATGCTCTACTGTGACTCCTAAGGCTGTCTGGGAGATGCATAGCCATGTTGGAAGAGAAGACTCCTTCCTCTCGCTGTGCTGTTTCTCTGAATTCTGTTCTTTGGGTGCCCCTGCCCAGCCACTGCTTCTCACTGAAGGAAGGCAAAGTGCTGCCTTCCTTTCCCTTTGCCTCTGGAGGATTTCCTTGGAAGGGAAAGGGCAAGGTCTTCCTTAGCCCACTGCCCCCAGCTCCATCCTGGAGTGCTGAAAATGGCATCGGTGACTCTTCAGGTCTCTTCATTCTTCTGACTGAGCCTTGTCTCTGCAGTGACTGTGAAAACTTTGAGAAAACTAGGGAGGAGCTACAGGAACAGCTTGGATTAATGGAGCGAGAAGCCTCATGTCTGCGTCAGAGTAACGCTGAGCTGCAGCTGAAGGAAGAGTCAGCCCAGGCAGAAAAGGCAGAGCAGCAGGAGAGGATGGAGACAGCACGCTGTGAGCAGGAACTCCTGTGAGTGTTAAAGCTTTCTTTGGGCAGTGCTGTCCTTGAGTAGGCCCAGTGTAAAGGAATGAATGGTGCCTGCTCCTCTCTTGTAGCATAGACTGTTTTTCTACAAAAACCTCTTTCCTCTCCTCATAGAGTGAAGGACTTGGCTGCACTTGAGGAAAAACACTCATTATTGCAGAGCGAGTTGGTAGTCAAGAGACAGACACTGGAGAAATTGCAGCTTCAGAAGGATCTGCTGGAGCAAGAGAAGGATGAGTTTGCCATGGCTCTGGAGAAGGTATGGACATCTTATTCCTAGGCAGCACTTGTGGGAGAGGGAGTTATGCCAGCAAGAGCACGTGAGATGCTGTTTCTGGCAGTAGAAGACAGGGACACTGTTGTTCTTCTTGGAAAATGGTGATCCAACCAGAGGCTCTTTGGGGTCATTGGTCCTCATGAACTTGTTGGGAGCTCTGCCCTGGGACTAAGTCAAAGACACACAGAGAAGGTGGAGTTGCTGCCTGCAGTCCGGGATTTTGCTGCCCTTGTTGTCCCATTGTTCTTTTGCCTCTCCAGGCAGAGCGGTCAGTGGCAGAGCTGACAGGGGCTCAGAACAAGCTGAATGCTGAAAGAGCTGATCTACAGGCCGCAGCAGCAAAGATGAGCGGCATCAATGAAGCTCTTGCATTGGATAAAGTGCAGCTGAACAAATATGTGTGGCAGGTGAGCAGAGTTGCCAGAGATGTTGCCAGGTGTTTGTCTCCAGCTGCTGCTGCTTCTCAGCCTTCTTGCCTTGGGACAGTCTGACCATCTGACTGTGGCAGTGTTCCTTTTGTGTCTGAACCAATCTTTTCATAGTAATTCTTCCTGTACTTTATTTCCTCTATGCTTCTGTGACTGTAGCTGGAGCAAGAGAAGAAAGTTTTGTCTGCTAAAGTGGACGAGATGGAGAGAGCAAAGATCTCTGAGCAGGAGAAGCTGAACTTCTGTGAAAGAGCAAACAAAGAGCTCTGCACAGAGAAAGCCCAGCTAGAACAGCTGCTGAAGGAAGCAGAGGAGCAACGGGAAGAGCTGTGGAGGGAGCTGAGGACACTGGGAGAGGAGAAAGCAGAAACCCAGGAGAAATTCCGTCAGGTGACCAAAAGTATGGTGCATCCATGTGGACATATGGCTGCATTTACCTGTTGGATTCTGCAGTGGTTTTGTCAAGGGGACACATAATAATGCTAGAGGTCACAAGGCTTTGTTTGCTCCTTTTTGGAAATATGTGGGTGGCTTACAGAGCTGTTCAGAACTTCTCAGTGTTGTCCTCTGCTTCTACAGTCTTTTAGTCCACCTGTCTTTGTTGTCCTCTTTTTTGGCTCTTGATAAGCTGCAAAGAGATGATCGTGCTGTCCGTGAATCTGAATGGGTGGCAAAAGATGTGGTGAAAGAATCAGTCTGTGGCAAAAGGATTCAACTGTGTAGCTCTGAATGCTTTTTCTGAAACAAAAAACCAGGTCTGCGTATTTCTGTTAATGCTTTTTATCATGAAGTTCTAGTGTGTCCAGAGAAGGGAATGGAGCTGGGGAAGGGTCTGGAGCACAGGTGTGACGAGGAGTGGCTGAGGGAGCTGGGGGAGCTCAGCCTGGAGAAAAGGAGACTCGGGGGGCACCTTCTCGCTCTCTACAACTCCCTGTGACAGGAAGGTGCAGCCAGGTGAGGGTCGGGCTCTGCTCCCAGGGAACAAAGGACAAGACAAGAGGAAACAGCCCCAAGCTGTGCCAGGGGAGGTTTGGATTGGGTGTTACAGGATAGCTGCAAGGGAAGGGTTTGTTTCTGATGGTCTCTGTTAGACAGTCTCAGCTCTGGGGTATGTGGTAGGTTTGGCGAATACGCAGCAGAGGTTTTGCTTTTGAAGAAAAGAGTTAAAAAACACAGTTTAGTCTTCAGGCTTGAATACCAGCAAGGGCCATTAGACACTTTCTTCGTGTAAGACAAGTAAGTGATATTGTTGGTGTGAACTGCTGCACAAAGACAGTCTGCTTTGGCCACATCAGCCAGACTTCCATCAGTCAGTAAATGACTGCTCAGCACAAGAGCTGTTTCCCTGCCAAGCATCCCCTCATTGCAGAGAGCTGCTTTGCACGCTGGAGGAGGTGACACTTCGATGTGGGTTTTGTTCTAGAAGGGGAAATCCTGTATATTTTCCTTTGCTTCAGCAAGAAAATTGCTTTCCCCAACCTTCCTGAAAATGTCCAGCACCGTAACAGATCCTGATAGAACTTTTCTTTGGCAAGTGGCAGTTGTGGAAGATGCAGTATTCTGGGTGACAACATGGAGTTTGGAGTAGGGATGTTTGTCAGGAAGGAGCTATCTGGTCCCAGGCAAGCCAGCAGGGCCTGACACAGCACTTGCAAAGTAACAGTGCCAGAGGCTTTTGGCAGCCCAGGGTATCAGAGCTGCAGAGGGCAGATGCTGTGAAACTTTGAGCCCAGAGCACAGGTGCTCCTTGTCCTCTGGCTGACTCTGCACAGGCCTCCTGAGGAAGGGCTCAAGCTGTACCTTGTCCCGCTTCCAGGTTTCCCAGGAGCAAGAGTCGTCGAGCAGGGCTCTGGAGCAGCTGCGCCGGGAATGCTCTGGCCAAGGGCACGCACTGGCCCGGGTGTGCAGAGAGAAGGAGCTGCTGGGCCAGGAGAAGGCTGCCCTTGAGGGCCGACTGGCAGCCATGGAGTGGCACCGACAAGACCTTTCCAAGCAGCTGGCAGAGACCAGGTACAGGCAGGGAGCAGACCCTGGGCAGGACAGGGCTGAAGAGCTGTAAATGATAAAGGTGGTGAGGACTACACAGGAGTTTATTGTATCCTCTATGCTTTTCAGATATAGATTTGGCTGTTGAAGTCAGGTTGGGCTGGGCTCTCTATGCTATGCCAGGCCATAAGGAAAGCCTGGGCTCTCCCTCAGAGGGCCCTGCTTTGCTATTGAAATGGCAAAGATGTGCCTTCCCTGGACGAGTTTCCACATTACTCATTTTCCATAGTCAGGTGTGGGGATCTTGAGCCACGTCGTCCCGGAATAACTGCCTGGGGGTGTCAGGAGCAAGCAACTCATGTCTCTCTGTATTTGCAACTTGTAGGTCAGCAAAGGAGAGCCTGGAATCCAGCCTGCTTGCTGCTCAGCAGCAGATATCTCAGCTGGAGATCACCAGGAACCATCTGGAGGCTCAAGTGCTCAAAGTCACACAGGCCAAGGAGGTGACAGAAGGTGAGAACCTGGTGTGCTTTGTTTGTGGTGCCGCCCCTGCCTAGAGAAGCTGCTGCAAAGCCACCTCTGTCCCCAGGGCTTGTGAGGAGTGGCGGGGCTGGAGGCAGGGCCCTCCTAGGCTGACACTGAAAGGGCCCGAGGTCAGTAAAGTCAGTAAAGACTCTGACTCTTGCTGCTGGGCGTGTTTGCAGGACAAGTGAAGTGCCTGCAACGTGAACTGGAAGCAGAGAGAGCTCTCAGGAGGCAGGAACGGGAAGACACAGCACAACAGCTCTTGCAGGCAGAGCAGCAGCGTCAGGAAAGCCTCGGGCTCCAGAGAAGAGCCCAGCAACTGGCAATCTACAAGCTCCTGCAAGACCTGGTAGGGGACAGTACGCTTCTGAATTGTCCAAGCCAGCCCTGTGGGTTGGTTTAGCACAAGCAGAGCTTGAGGGTGTGAAAGGGCAGCAATCCTCTGCCAGAGGCCTCCCGCTGCTGGGCCGGGCAGCAGAGCCAGCAGCTCGGACTTGGAGGCGCGAGAAGACCCCCAGGGTGGTGCTGGGGCAGTAAATGCAGCCACGGCTTCAGTGAGGGCGTACGAGGAGTTCCAGAGCAGGTTGGGCGGTGCCCACCCAAAGCGTGGCAGCCCAGGGCAGGATCAACCCTGAGTCCCACCTGCCACGGAGCAGATGCCAACGTGGAGCAGATGCCAATGTGGAGCAGATGCCAACAGGCTGCAGGCTCCATTCCTTCCTTGCTGTGCTTCCACGATGGACAGAGGGATTAGCTTTGGGCTGGAAGCAAAGGGAACAGGCCCCTTGTCCTCTAGTCCTTGTGACTGCGGCATCAGAGAGGGGAAGGTGACACCTCCTTTTCTGAACGGTTGGACTCAATGCCTGGGAAGGTCTTTCCCACCAGAAATGATTCCACGAGTCTGTGATTCTTGCACGTGCTGAGCCTCCTTTTAAATTCCCTGACAGGACACAGGTTCTGGAGGGCAGAAAGCCAGTGCTGTTGTCTTTTCAGGTTGGGGTGAGTGGGAGGGACGAAGCTTCACATTTTTCAGCGAGGAGCTTGCCTGGGACTTCATCTTGAAGATTTTTCCTCCCCTCCTCAGGCAAGAGAGCGCAAAAGGCACCGTGCAGAAATGCAGGAGATGCTGGAACAATGGGAAAAAGAGAAGGAAGAGAGAGAGCAGGAGCATGACCAGATGCTGTTTGAGATGAGGCAGAAAGTTGCCACCCTCCAGGCTGAAAAAGAAGAACAACAAACTAGATTTGAAAATGCCAAGCGAGAGGTAATGATTGTGAAAGGAGAACTGGTGTGATTTTTTTGCAAGGCCGGAGATGTGGGAGATGGCAGGATACGGGGCCGTGTGGAGCATGGCCTCCACATCCTCTACATTGAATTTAGGGAGGGGAAAGGTGACCGGGGCTATCTTTGGGACCAGGAATGAGCCCTCTCATAGGAAGGCAGGCAGAAACATCAGCTTTCAGCTGAGATTTTTGTGCTGCTCTTGTGTTCTGTTTTTCTAAGAGTTACCTCAGAGTATCTTCACTCTTCTCTTACTGGTCCTCTTTTGGTGGGTACTGGTAGGTGTTCATAGCCAAAGTGAGTTTGTAGGACTTTTCTTTTGAGGGCACGAGGAGGGTGCAGCAGGAATGCTGACAAGAGAAGAATCTTTTCAAAGAGTCGTCTGGAGTATTTCTGAACAGTAACCCAGAGATGTCTTCTGGGCTGTGTTTTAAGCCACTTCCTGGGAAGCCGTGTCTCCCCCGGGGCAGGCAGTGGCCCAGGGCAGCGGCAGCCGAGTGCTCTGAGAGCACCTGAGCCCATCGGTGTTTGCCTCTTGCCACCCAGCTGTTGCGGGGGAAGTGTGAACCCCTCTGCTCTTTCCTTCTGTGCAGGTCCTGCTGGAAGAGCAGAATGAGAAGAACGCTTTATCAGAGACCCTGCTCCAAACTCAGCAAGAGCTAAGCCGAGCCTGCCAGCAGGTCCAGCAGCTCAGGCAGGAGGCGAAAGAGCAGCAAGAGAAGGGGCAGGTGAGTCTGAGTAGGCAGGGAACAGAGCGCAGGGCAGTGACAAGGGCACAAAAGGCAGCTCCTGGCACTGAGGAGGCAAGGGCTGCTTCGGGCCCTGGGAGCACAGAGCCT
>VWPU01007145.1:5098-49136 GCA_013398955.1 Callaeas wilsoni
AATCAACCTTGCAGCCTGTAAGGACAGCAGCACACCCAGACAGCTGCCAGGACCTTGCGGCCTGAAACGTCAGCAGCACGTGCAGAAAGCTGCCAGGGCATTGCAGCCTGTACGGCGAACAGCACAACCAGAAAGCTGACAGGACCTTGCAGCCTGTAACGTCAGCAGCACACCCAGAAAGCTGCCAGGACCTTGCAGCCTGTAACGTCAGCAGCACGCCCAGAAAGCTGCCAGGACCTTGCAGCCTGTAAGGTCCATCAGGACAGGAGGGGTCTGGAGCTTTTTATGCACGAGCAGCGGAGGGAAGGGGAGCCAGAGAACATCATCCAGGCCCTGACTCTCGGCAGTGATGGGAGTTCAACCCACGGATTCTAAAAGGCACACTTTGCATTCTAAAGCACTGTGACCTATGGCTCTATAAATAGTTTCACTCGTGGATGTAGGAATTAGCTATTAGGATAAACCATACCCTACAGGAAAACCCTCTGGAACACCACCAGCACCTTCCAATCTCCGTTTCTGGGTCACCCAAAAAACCTTGCAGGACCAGAACAGCCCCAGCCCCAGAAGCTTTGGTATTTACACACTATCAGCAACAAAAGTTTGGGAAGACATTTCTATGGGCCATCAGTAGAGTGAGAGGACTCGAGCTTGTTGGAAAATGCTCCATTTTTCATTCATTTGCTCCTCTTTCGGTTCACCAGAACTCGGTAACTTCACAGACATGACATAAATCCCACTTTTTATCCCTCTTCATCATGGCAGCGAAAACGATGCCGTTTTGGATGGAAAAACATCACAGCCAGTTTTCACTTTTGGGGACGAATTAATCCGCGCTTTTTAATATTATTTCTTTTTTGGGAGTAAATATTGGTTACTCAGAGACAGCTGCTAAAGGTATGAGAGGCAACCACTTAAAACAATGTCATTGACCTTTTGTTGCTTTGGTGCTCTGTGCCCTCACCCACCTTCAGAGTAGTTGCAGGCCTGAGACAAGGCCTGGCAGTGAGCCAGCATGGCCACGCGGGACACGGTGACACCCATGACACTGCCCTCTTTGCTGGTCTTGTACTGCACAGGAGAGAAGAGAGTCAGGGAGGGCTCTGACCCCACAGAGGAAGGAAATTAAATCACAGGATCCACGTGAAAATGAAGTTTTCTCTAAAGCTGCCGAGAGGAACCCAAAACCCATCTGTGCGTAAGACGGGCTCAGCAAAGCTTAGACATGAGGAGATGGTTATCGTGGAGGCACACGTGGAAAATCTCCGTGGAGATGGGAGAAAAAATGAATGTGTTTGTGTTTATTTCGCTGTTACTGCTGCTCACGACATCTCCTCCTGCTCCCGTAACAAACTGAAAAGCCAATCCGTGATTTCAGGATGGCTGAAGCACCACTTAGGCCACTGCAATCCCCACCAGTCGCCTTCTGGGGTACAAACAAAAACCAGGGTTACCAGGAAGAAGAGAGAACTCAAACTGCTGCTGCCTCAAGCACTGTCAGAAATGTGTGTTATCAAGCACCATCTCAGAGCTCAGCTGCCTTCATCTCTCACTTTTTGGAACAAAAACAATTCTCCAACTTATTCCAAGCAGTGCTCGAGGCCACAAAGGGCTTCAAACCTGAAATAAGTTTCACAGCAGGATGTCCACCGTGAAAGATTCGTTTCAGAGGCAGGAAAGTGGGAAGTTTAAGGGAGTGAGGTGAAACTATTCTCTCTCTGGTGATTAGAACATTAAATTCAGCTCACGGAAGGTACTTTCTATTCCCCATTCACTGCTTACCTCAATATATGCTGGCTCAGTTCCTGCTGCTGAGATGTTGGGCTGCCAATCCTTGGGAGATTTGGAGAGATATTTTGAATCTGTCACAACCCATTTGAGTCTGGGCCAACCTGGAGCCAAAATTAAACGGTATACTAATATCAGTTTATTTATTGAGGCATTTATATTCTGCAAGAATGCACTAAACCCCATCATTTGTCCAAGTTCAGTTACACAAGCAAAATTCCAAGCCAAGCCCAGCCACCAGGCAGAAGGTTCATCTCGTTTCTCATCAGGGAGTTCAGTGGGCAACAAGGTGCTTCCTCTCCTCAGGGGAGATCCCTGCAGCCTTCCTAAATACAGCTCGTGAATAAAACTGCCTTGGAACCTGCCAAACGCCGCTGAAGGGACCTGAGGACAGCCCTGCCTTGGAAGGCGGCTCCTTGTGACCCCCAGAACACCAGAGCAGTTGTGTCAGACGTATGGGTCGATCTCACCACAAGCACAAATCCTACAACGTTCTGGTGATGGGATCAGGAGCTGCCCCTTTGTCCCCCAAGCCCTGGCAGCTCCTTTCAGACGCTTCACCTGCAGCAAAAGTACAACCAAAAGCCAGTCTATAACCAACTCACCTTTAAACTGCACAATTTCTCCGTTCTGGGTTTTTGGGAGCCCTTTCAGGCACACTTCAGTGGTGAGGGCCAGAGCAATCCCACAGCTCCCCAGCAGGAAGCCAATCTGCTGCCCACCAGCATCCTGAGGGAAGAGGGGAAATGTCACTCCTGTTCAAGGATGACAGAAGTCAGCTTTCCCTTACCCAAACCCAAGGTTGGATAACGCTTTGGGGACTGGGGGGTAACGTTATGGAGAGGAAAAGAAGGAAACAACCCATTCCCACACACACCCAGAATCACAGAATCACAACTGGAGCGACTTGGGCTACTGGAAGGTGTCCCTGCCCACGGCAAAGGATGGAACTGGATGGTCTCTAGGGTCCCTTCCACCTCAAACCATCCTGTGATCCCACCAAATATGACACTGGCAAGATTAAAATGCGCTGGGATGTGAAAGCCAGGGAAAACAAGTGCTCCTGCCCAGCACCCAGGCGTGGAGCACACCCGATCTACTGGCATTAATGGAAACCCAGATGCTGCAAAGAGGAATCGAGAGGCAAAAAAAGCAAAACATGTAATTACACTGGAATAACAAGACCTCTCTATCCCCCGGAGCCAATTTCTGTTGCACAATGATAAAATGAGGAGGCTCACTCAGAAACTGATTGGGCAAATACCGGAGAAGTTTTAATTTTGCATTTGGTTGCTATAGCAGTCTGTCACAGTGCAGAGAATGAAATCAAAGCTCTGCGAGTCCCTGAGTGCTCCCAGACCAGCTCCCAGCTCACTGCCACCTCTCCTGCCGTAATTTTTGCCATGAGCCTCTTGCTTTTGTCTCCCCTTATGAAATCCTGTAGTTTCACACCGTCCTTGACACGGCAGTAATGTGGCAACGGTGCAAAAATTCCACAAGGGTAAAGAAAACACTTTGTTGAGCAAATAATTTACAAAAACTGCCTTGAAGTCTTCAGGAATGCCGAGCACCTCCATCTCCAGCAAAGTCAGAGCCTGGCAGAGCTCAGCAAGGCTGGACTGAGCCCCCTCCCATGAAGCAGTGGGCAGATCCACACTATAATCTGCTCTGTATAAATGATTTGCAATAAGGAAGTGAAGACTGCATCGTTTAGGAGAATTGACCATCTACAGCTGCTCGGCACAGCTCTGGTCAATATGTTTTTCCATTTTTAAATGCTCTTCCAGGCTCCCAAAGGTCCTTGTTGGTACAGAGCTGCTCCAGCAGCAGCTGGGGGCTGCGAAACGCTGTCAGAGGCTGATGGCCTGACTCAGTTTCCATCCCACATCGCTCCTCCAAGCTCCATCAACGTTACCTTTCTGGTAAGAGGTACCTCTATAGGCACTGGGATCACTTCTGCCAGAAGACAGCCGTAAAATGCCACCATGAACATCACGGGGTCGTTGTTGGGATACACAAGGGCTACCTGCAACCCACACACGTGTGCTGTTACTCGAAACAAGTTAACGTTTTAGAATCCAGGTCTAGAGTGATTGAAACTCAGAAAACTTGGTGTAATTTCACATTCTTCCTCCTACAGAATGTATAGAATGTGCCCGAGCTCCTCACGCAGTGCCCGGGCACGTGAAGGTTCACACACAGCCAGGACGCAGAGATCAAACCCTGCTTTTCCCCCAGAGCTGCGTGCTCTTCCTCAGATGTATTTCAAAGCCCAGAGCCAAGAAGCTGCTCACAGAGGAGCCAGAACCCCTGAAAAATCACACCAATTTCTGTCCCAAGCAGCCTTGTCCCCGGGGTTAGAGTCTCACTATGGTGCCCGTGGTAACTTCCAGCCCCCAAAGCCCTCGTTTTACTCCAGAGGGAGAAGCAGAGAGCCCCAAAGTCATTACCCTGTCTCCAGGTTTCAACACGGGTTCGTTTTTGGTCCCCAGTTTATTAAGCAGGGTGTAGGCCAGCTTGAGACTCCTGCTCCACAGTTTGCCTGGAACACAGAGAACAGAGACTTGCACAGCTCTGGGTCGAGCAGCACGAGAGAACAGCTCCCATCCTGGCTGCTTTTACCCCCTCCAGTCACGCTGCTCTGGCTACAGCACTCGCTGAGAGGCCCAGGAAGGTTTCTGCAACCCCTCCAAATCCCCCTGTGCTCTCTCCACTGCTGCTCTTTGGGAAGGCAGGGCGGGGGCTCTACTCACCATACGTGAGGGTATAAACTGGTTTTCCTGTCACATCCAGTGCTGTCAGACAGGGACATTTAGCCTGAGTGGTTCCCCAGCGCTGCAGAGCTGCTTCCAAGGCAGGAGGCCAGTTACAGACCACTCCCAGGGGCTCTCCCTTCACCGGGGTCATCTGGCGGCCCTCGGGCTTGGGCTGGTTCGGGTCGGGCTGGGGAACTGAGAAAATTCAATAATATTTCCAGTATCTATTGGGATATTTCTAATATAATCCAAATAAAATGATATTCCCCATCTTCGCCCATTTGTCACCTGACGGTGCAGCTTGAAATAAACTGAAAACAAACCCAAAGGAAATAAGGAAAAGCATTTAACAACCCTTTCCATCCCATTTCCTAGGAAGTCTCACTCAACACAAGACATTATGAACAGAGTCTTCTCACAGGATGTTGGGTGTTCAACACATCAGTAAGGAAAGAAACACAGAACTGGAGAAAAGAAAACCTTACAAAATAACGCTGGAATGAAGCTACCAGAGAGGACAATCTCCTCTGGGAAATTAATTAAAGTAGCCTAAGCAAATGAAGGGGGTTTAAAAATATCTTTACATTTTTTTAAAAGAAGTTTAGTGTTGAGGAGGTCCCCCAAAGCTCAGCAGAACAGTGAATTACTTCAAACACTGGTTTTGTGCCAGACTGTTGATGGAGGCTGCTGCACATACTGAATCTGAGTCAACCCCGAGAACAAGAGCACAAAGAACTCAGCTCTCCGAGTGTCTAATCGTAACAAATGTGCATAAAACCATTATTTGTGCTGTTACCTTCCACAATTTCTTCAAAATCATCCACAAAGAATTCTTTCAGGGGTGGTCTTTTAGGTCTTTTCAAGGTGTTCAGCAACTGCTGAATTTTTGTGGAGACTCTGCTGCTCACAGGAACACCTGGAGGGAAAGACCAGAGCGCTGAGTGCCACGTCCAGTCGTTCCCTGGGATGCCTTAGGATTTTAGCTTTTATATTTTCATATATTTGTAATCCTGCAGTTCTTTAGTGCGTACCTCTCAGCTCCATACAGAGTGTGAGCAACTGCTTTTCCCATTTTGGTCAGACACAGCAATTCCTCTCTAGGCCTGAGAATCAAGGACACCTCACTGTCTCCGGCCCCGAGAAATGGAAACAAAAGTGAGTTTAGGGGAAGCAAACTGAGAGAATGGGACTGCACTGCCTGAAGCTGAAATTGGACAATTAACCTCTGATTGCAAATGGACAGAACTTCTATCTGTCCCAAAAACGTGTGGCTGTGTCCATCCTGGGTGCAGTCTCGGTGAGACTCCTGCACTGCCCAAGGTGCGCCCTGGGAAGGCCTTTCCATAAATCCCTGCCCTTTATCCTTAACTCTGCCCAGCCCCTGCTCCAGGGCAGCCCCTCCAAGGCACCACCTGGACCCTCCAGGGACTGGGACTCCACGTCCCCGGGCAGCTCCAGTCCCTCACCACCCCGTCCACGAGGCGATTCCTCCCGAGCGCCAAGCCCACGTTCGCGGCGCCGGAACGCGAACGCCAGAACCCTTCCGATTCTGTGGCGCTCTTGAACGAGATCGGCTGGGGCTGGGAGAATAAACCACGCCACCGAGGCCCTCCGTGAGCGCTGCTGCAGCTCCGGGCTGCCCTGGCAGGCTCCGTACCGTCCGCGGTGTCCATCAGGCTGGAGCGGTTGGATCCCTTGTGCATCCCCTTCACGATCCCCGAGGGAGGGAGGTCGATGGCTGCCGGCCGCGCCGAGGGAGTGGAGGTAGTTGCTGTGACATCTGGGGGGACTGAGAAACTTTCTAAAAAAAGAAGAAAGCTGCTAAATACACCTCATATTATCCCCGACAAGCAAAGCGTCAGTCACCCGTTACCAATAATCCCAAGGACTGAACGGGTTGGATGTGTGGGAACCCTCATTAATGCTAAACACACTGATTCCTAAAGGGTCAGCAGCTCTACGAGAGGCACATCATCTGTTCTGGAAACCAAAAACCAAAGGCACAAGGTTTTGTCCATGTCAGGAAAGTGCTTCAGCAAAACAGAATTCCTGTTCTTGGTTTCTAACCTTGAAGCTCAATCTCTTGACATTCAGTACTGTAAAAAAAATAATTTTTTTTTAATAGTTTGAGATTCGTGTGAGCTCTGAAACATCCAAAGTCCAGAACAAATCCCTCCCTCACCTATGCACTGATCTCTCTTGCTAGAATTCTACTATTTAGCTTTTTTTTGTGAGTGAGGGCTTTTGAAAACAAAACATGTGGGAATTTGACCAAAGCAGATCAGCAAAAATTGTGTTGGGTTTCAATCCCTTCCAGCTGGGTGGTTACAGAGCTTGTCCAGCAGCTACAGAACAAATCCAACGAATAGTGTCAGCTGGGTCTTACTTCTGCTTCAAGCTGCAAGACACTGTCCTGCCCTTCAGCCGAGGCTGCGACTGCATCCCGCAGGAATTCTCCAGTGAACTGTCTCTTAAACAAGGGATTTTTGCTTATGTGGGGTTTCTTTACACAACCCAGCAGGTTCAGTCACATGAAAGGGCAAGAATATTCTACTCTGGCTTAACAGCACCAGCAACTGTTGCTTACAAAGGAAAAACCCAACAATCTGAAACTATGGGTTGGGTTTTACAGACGGCCTGAAGTCAAATCCTAAATAATTCCCACTGACGGGGTTTTGTGATTGATTCTGTGTTGATTTCCCTTCTTCTAAGGAGGAAAAGTAACCCATTTTTGCATCCATTTGGAGACACAGTGGCAAGGAACATTTCTCATGCGCTGAACTTCTAAAATCACTGGAAAGGACATGGATTTGTACAATCCAAACATCTGCAGGACTTTTCATTGCTCTCGAGAGAGAGATGTGCAGAATTGTGTATGTGAGAGGTCTGTTCATTTAAACCAGGTGTTAACACGGGCTGAATGTGGCAAATAGAATTCTGACAAAGATTCAAAGCTTCCATTTCGCATAAGACACTAATTAGATTAGGCAGTAGATATTTTGGAGGTAAAAAGCTGTGTTACCTCAGTTCATTACAAAAGGTAATGTGGCCTTCTGCACGCTCCAATTAAAACCAGCCTCTCTGCTTCAAAGGCATTCATTATATGGACTACATTTTATGGGCAATCTCCTCAGTTTTCCATTTCAGGAAACAATTTGCATCCCAGCAAATAAACAAACAAAAATAACAGCAATAAAAAAACAAGTAAGTGAAAGATAAAATCACCAGCACTTCTACGCACTGCTTGCCCCAACCCAGCTAAGCAGAAGCAGAGAGCACATGAAATACAGACAATGTCCTACAGTGCAGGAATTTCCTCACCAGCAGCTAAAAAGGACAAACATACACAGAGCAAAAACAAACTTGGCCATTTCATACAGAAGCATCAGCAGCAAGGAGCACCTCAGAGCCTCAGAAAACTGAGCCCGGGGTATCCAGATCTGTAGATTTTGCTCCGTCTCCTCAGTACCTGGATGCTCTGGTTATTCCTCAGACAGTCATGGCAGAGCTGGGCTAAAGCTTTACTCCTCTAACCCCGTTTTTTAATGACAGGCTCATTTGTTCACACACACGGCTGCATTTGGTTCCTTTTCTTTCCTGATCTAACGCAAACAATAAACCATCAGGGCTCAGAGCAAAATGAGGATGTTAAACACAGCATTTCCCCACTCCACAGGCACAGACACCCCTAAGGGATTCGTCAGGACACAGATGGAAATGCCACTTGCACAGGGCAGCTCTGTGCCCGAGGGAGCTCCCAAGAGCTGGAGACACAAAGCAACACAGGACACAGAGAGCTGTGCCTCCTGCTCTGTCCACACTGTCCCTGGAGTCTTCCCTGCTTCCAGAAGCTCCTGCTCCCCACTCTCCCTTTTACAACCATCTCAACCTTCCGAAATTCTTCAGGAAAACAACAGCGTGCCGGTGCAACTCCAACCAGTCCTAGCAAGTTCCATCAACACCAGCTCAACTCTTGCTCCGAATTTCCCTTCTGCAACGGACAACTCCAGCTTTATCAACACAGTCTGAACTCGAAGCGATTGTTCTGTTCGTACCCAGCTCCTACCTATTCGAGTATTGGCAAATACATCAGCTAGTGACCCACTGGTCCCTTTGCCTTCTCCATGGGAAAGTGTAGAGGATGCTGATGAGGATGTGGATGACCCCTGAACAGATCGGTTGATCCAAGACTCAGGATTCTGTAAGCTCTGGTGCAATGCAGCAGAGAGAGCAGCTTGGCGCCTGAGCGAGCCCTCGTCCTCGGAGGCGGAAGACGTGTCTGTGTGGAAGCAGAAAGAAAATCTAGCTGCTTAGGGAAAAGCACATGGCACTGAACATGCTCTTTCCAATCACATATCAACAGCACAGGCTTTCACAGGAAGATCTGTTTTCCACAGGCTGTTACATCGGCCAAACCAGAGGTTAAAGCAGCGGAATTGTCAGTGGGAACACACTCACCCCTGTTTGAATCACCTCCTCAGACAACATCCTTCCCCTGGGGTCTCCAAGCCTAGAACTTAACTCTCATTACTTTTCCATTCATATTCCGCAATATCAGATGCTGTTTTGCCTAACTCTGGTCATTCTGAACTGGAAAGTGAGGGGTCAGGGTCGTTGTCAAACTGCAAAGTCCCAGAAACAAAGAAAACGCAGGAAACAACTGTGCCAAGGCCACAGCAGAAAACGCTTTTGTCTGAGGCTCTAAATGGGGCCCTTTCAATTGCAGAAAACAAACAAAAAGCCCAACCCCAAAACAAAACAGAGAAATCTACAGCAAGGAACTGCTTCCTGTGTGTTGCAGAGCACAGATACCTCGGCTCTCCCAAAATTGTGAACTAATTATTTAATTACCATGAAGCGAGCACTCAGTTCTTGAGATGGTGAGTTGTACAGTGCTAAACACAAACACACAGGTTGGCCTAAAATTTAGGTGTTCTTCAAAGCGATTTTCTGCCTACACTCGAGTGGTAAATCAAACTACTGAATCACGTTCTACCCACTCGCCAGAGTGGAACGGAGTTACGAGCTGAGGCAAAGGACTGGCTCCAGCCATGCTCTAAGTGCTGACCTCGATTCGTGTGACTCCCACAGCACAGGAGGTGCTGCGGTCCTGGACAAGTGAGCACAGAGCTGAGACCCAAGCAGACACCAGGAACATGCATCAGCCCCCCGGAGAAAGGAAGGGAAAAAGGAAGTGTGGTAAAACAGGAAGTAAGGAGGAGGAGGATGAGGAGGAGGAAGAGTGACGTGGCCTAGCAGAGCGGTTTCAGAGCTATGAATTCACCAGGAGATGTGGATTCATAACATTCGGATGACTCTGTCAATCCAAATGGCTGCGATGCTTCTGCACAATGAGACACAACACAGAAGTCACTGCCAAAAATCACACGGACTCGTTTGTCAGTCAGTGCATCCAGCTGCTGGAAAACAGAGGGTTATTGATATCTGCTGCACGTGCATCGGGACAGACACCATGTCATCCAGGGATTCTGCTGCAGCCACTACATGGCAGGGGTGGGAAAAGTCCTGCAAGTTGTGGGATCCCACCAGACCCCTCCGAGGTCCTTGCCCAGAAACAAACATCGCTGCAAACCCTCCTCTTTGTGTGCTGAGCATAAGACTTCAATGAAATCAAGATGTGAATTACCCATCAGAAACAGGTGTGAGGGAAGCAGAAGTGGCCTCAGTCCAGGCCTGCTCGGCTCTGGCCAGTTTGAGCCACAGAACCATGGAATACCCTGAGCTGGACCCACAAGGACCATCCAGGTCCAACTCCTCGCACAGGACACCCCAAGAATCCCACCACACGGTTCTTTAGGAACTCCTGGAAGAGAGGTCACTTCCCAGCCCTGAGAGAGGACCACCAGACTCCCCGCAGCTGTGTGAAGAGCCGGAACGCCGGGAGCACCGCGGCCCCCCGCTTCGGAAGGCGCGTCCCCGGACAGCCCGGCACAGCCTCACCTGGCGGAGTGCAGGCGTCGGCCGGCGACTGGACGAAGGTGGAGCGGCGCTTGGTGGGCATGGGCAGGGCCATCTTCTGCTCCTTGTGCTTGGCCAGCGCCGCCTGGACCGCTTCCGTGTGGATGTCTGCGGGAGGGAAGGGCACGCGCCGCCCTCAGCCACGGCGCAGCGGGCACGAGGGAGCCCACGACACCCCCGCTCTCAGCCCCTTCCCAAAGGGAAAGCTGAAATAATGCTCCCTCTGGAAGGAAAGGCAACCCAAACCTTTATAGACCAACAAATCCTAACAGTCGATGTGGTAACTCAGAGAACCTCCTGTATTCACAGATGTCTAAGGAAACCAGGGGTAACTTCACACCAAACAATGAGATTACCTGAATGTCGCCTGGGAATCCGACTCCTCTGCCACCCCAGGGGCAGCATCGCTTTTTGTTTTCTCTCTTAAACAAGGAAACTAACTGAGGTTCCTGAATCTGTTGCTCTGGAAGCTTCTGGATTAAACTCGTTATATCCTCGCGTCTCTGGTAATTTTTACAGAAACCTCAACCCTGGCAGACTGTTCCTCTCAGCTGAAGATTATCCTAAAATCTGCCTGTGCATATTTAAATATGCACATAGTGTGTGCAGCCTCAGGTGCAACTCGGGTCTATAAAGCCACAGTTGTCTGATTTAGGAGCAACCTTCTGTTCCCAAATGGATGCAGATTACACGTAAATCTTGGCAATTTAACTGTGGCTGTAAATACAGGCTGATTAGGAACTGACACAGGCTGGGATGGGAGGTTTCCATCCCTCCACAACCCCCAGAGCTCTTTGAAGCAAGACACATCACCGGTGAGGAGAAATCCACTTATTAAAAACCAGCTATGACCAGGGAGAGCATTCATTTCTACATCTACATTCATTTCTCAGATCAATGTATTTTAATTATGCTTTTGCAAAACCCAAACCAGGCTCTGCTAACGCTCCATGAAATGGTGGGATATGACAGTGTCACTGGAGAAGGGAGATTTAATAAACTTTATTTGCCTGCGTTGAGAAGAAAACTTAATTCTGGTTATTGTAACGTGAAAAATAAAACCAGGGAAGAAAAAATGGGTGCCAGCACCTTCTCCTCTCCTGAAGGGAAGCAGGAGCTCAGCAGGTGCTGGGCAGCCTTTCCTGCAGTGCTCTCCTGCTCCAAAATCCCAGAGCACAGCAATCACCAGCTCCAGGACCTGACGCTGCCTGCCACCTCACTGAATGTGATCACCTCCAGACACGGCTGAAGAAGTTTTTTTTCCCTTCCATGCTGTGAACGATTTGCACCACGCAATTTGCATCGAGCCAGAAAATCAGGGTGGCGTTACTTGCTTTTTCTACTTATAACTGGTTTTGATTCAGCAACTGCACCCCACGGTCTGATGTTTCAGTACACAGAGGCAGGACTTTCCATCAGCAGGTGGATAATAATTTTGATTCTCGGGAGGACACAGCGCATTCCTCCCCAGGGAGGGGAATCCAGGGGACCTCTGTCCCTGCCCTTACCGGATCGATAACGTTCATCTCTGGCTCCCCCGGAGCGAGCTCGGTGGAATTTGGATGAGGATGAGGAGGATGATGCAGAGGCTGGAGCTGCAGATGGAACGGGCATCTGAGGTCTGGATTCCTTCTGTAATGCTGGATCGACCCCTGGAAAACAGGCAGCAGGAAACAAAAGGAGATTTTTTGGACCACACTTCTCCCTTTTCCCGTGACAGCGTTGTGGATGTCGGGAAGCTGGTTTGTCACTCAGTGTCCCAGGGACCAGCGCTTGTTATTGACTGGAAAACCAATAACAAACCAGCAGCAAGAGCCTTTGCTGTTCCCACTAATCACAAACCCAAGGAGACCTCCAGCTGTCCAATTCTGCCTTTCAGCATGTCAAGTAAGTGGCTTTATCATCCAAGAAAAATTTGTTTTTCCCATTAAAACAGGGGGCAAAATAGATAAACTGATAAAACATTATCCTTTTCCATAATTCAGCAGGAGCAACTCAGAATTGTTGCTACTGGAGGTTCAATTCTAAAATGAATCTGTGTGTCAGAGGGAAGTTTTGCAAAGTAAAACCCAGAGGTCACCCAGCTGTAATTTCCTCCACGTTGTCACCTGGAGTCATGCAAAAACAAGAGCAACTGTGTCACCTAAGTATGCGCTGCTTCGGAATTCTCACAAACTAGCAAAGGATCAGAGAAATGGAGAGGAAACCACAAATCCTGGGCTTCAATTCCAGTTACACCACTTTTGAGGTGTGTGGTTTTGGGTAAACAACTTCGGGTGAGTGCCTGGAGCTCAGGGACTCACAACAACAGCAAATCACCCTGCTCTAGCTGCAGGAATCTCCACAGGGTCGCAGAATCCCTGAGGCTGGAAAAGCCCTCCCAGACCACCAAATCCAAGCTGTGCCCCATCCCCACCTTGTCCCCAGCCCAGAGCACTGAGTGCCACCTCCAGCTTTTCCTTGGACTCCTCCATGATGGGCACTCCAAACCTCCCTGGGCAGCTCCTTCCAAGGCCTGACCACCCTTTCCATGGAGAAATTCCTCCTGATGTCCAACCCAAACCTCCTGACCCCCACGTGGCTCCACCCTCCTGTCAGGGACCTGTGGAGTGAAAAGGTCCCCCCTGAGCCTCCTTTTTTCCAGGCTGAGCCCCCTCAGGAGCTCTCCAGCCCCTTCCCCAGCTCTGTTCCCATCTCTGGACACACTCCAGCCCCTCAACATCTCTCTTGTAGAAAGACAATTTTTAATTCCTCATCTTCCTTCATCAATCTCCTGTCCCTTCCAAAATCCCAAAGAGCAAAATATTACTGGAATATTATTGAATGTTAGAGCATACTAACAACCCACTTAGTTGTGGGATTGTTAATGATTCTTTAAACTTCCATGCCAAAAACTGAGAACCTTTATTTCTAGTTAAAGAGGAGATCTCCTGCTAGCCAGAAATCCTCAAACCACGTTAGGGGGGACAAACAATTATTCCTCCTTTCCACTGGTATTTGTTGGATGTAGTAACATATATCAGAGTCCTATCTTTGCTTATCAAAACATCCTCAAACCCTGTGCAAATGTGCGAGTGGCACAAAAAGCTGAATGGAAAAGAGATCTCCGGGGTTCAGGTGCAGGATCTGGGCTCCAGAGCAAGATTCATTTGCTAAATTCAAACTCTCAGCTCACCCAGATCCAAAAGCATGGATTTGTGTCCCCTCCTGTCACTTTGGAACACATTCCACTGATAACCAGTTTAACATCTTTGTAGCGTTTATTTGCATTCATCAAACCCAGCAGAGTTTTATTTTGATCCAAAGACAACACGGCTTCACAGACCAAACAGAAAAGCTTCGTGTTTTCTGATCACTCGTATTTACCAATTCAGGTACCCACTAGATGTCAGCAGCAGATTTAACACTATTTTAAATGAATTATTAAATTCATATTCAGTTCTCTTTCGTAAGTCTTGTAAAAGCCTCTCATCTCTCTGCGGGGCATCACAGGGCAAACATGACATTCCAGTTAGGAAGGGATCAGAGGTGCCTCTAAGTGACATGACACACAGAGAACAAGCTCTTTGTTTCAGTATTTTGCTCTGACATAATAACACGTTGCAGTGGCCTCACGAAGCGTTCAGACACAGAGGAGGAAAGAGTGTAAATCACTAATGGTTGCACAACAAAGCAGCACAAGTGAGCCGAGCCTGGCAGGTGACAGGTGATTTATTTAGCGCTCCCTTCGGAATAATCCTGCTACAGCTGCACTTTCTGCTGGCAGAAACATGACAAATATGACAGAGAGATGAAAAATGAATTATTTTAGATTGGCTTTGAAGGATGCCATGGATTTGTTGACTGTCTTTAGTTTCTAATGAGAATTGACTGCTTTGTGATTCCTGCATTTGGTGAAGGGCCAAAGATTTAGAGATTCGGAGACTGAACCATTAGAAGATCAACAAGGATAAATGTTTGCATGAATAACAAGGGGAGCAAGCACCACATGCACAAGGAAGCAGCTGCAAACCTGTCACTCCGCCGTCTGCATACGGAATGGGACAGCAGCGCTCGGGCTGGACTGGCTATTCCTTCAAGATGGTTTTTTTTCAAGCTACATACCCATAAAACCATGGAAATAACCAACTTGAGTCTCCAGGGCAGCCTGAACACTCCCAGAACCCAGGGACACCTGGCCCAGCTCCAGGCACGGCTCCGTGGGCTTCATGTGCTGTGCTTGCTGCTGCCTCCCATCATGAGGAACTCCCTGGAATTAGGGACTTCAGATTTTGGCATCTGCAGATTGCAGAGACTTTTCAGGAGTCACCAGCTAGCTGGACCTTAATAGATACTGCACCAGGGAAAAATGCATCTTTAGGTAATTAACAGGGCTGCCTTAACTCCAGAATTAACGAGGCAAGCTCCCAGAGGCCATGTGAATGGAGCACAGGCTGAGCAGCAAGAATCTCCTAAATTATCCTGCTGACATGCCCTGACATGTCACCTTCCCTCCCTTCCTCTCGTTTCACATCCATGAAATGGAGACACTCCACCAGCCAACATCGGGCCAGTGCTCGGAGAAATGCCTCTAAATGCCAGCACTAAGTATTTTGTTGTTGTTGTTGTTGTGGCCTAAATTAATTTTCTTCTCATTACCAAGGTGACCTGATTCCGAATCCCTCACGCATGACTTCCACAGGGTCTCTCCAACAGGGGGTTCCCAGGCACTGGGGCAGCTGAGTGTGAGATGTCTAACAAGCTGGAGAGCTGGGCCGGAAGGGCAATCAAACCTCTGGGTTAATTGGTGACCTCCATCATCCCAGGCCTCTGCCTGGACTTCGGCTCCATTGGCAGCTCTCAAAACCCCACAATTAACAGAGCAGAGCCCAGACTCACCAAACACTTTTCCCCCCTCCTAATTAAACGTTTTCTGAGACAAACATGTGCACAGTGCCAGGGTTGGGGCCAGGATTGTGCCATCTTCAGCTTTCAGAAGACTCGGGACAAAAGCGGGGCTGCCAAGAGCTCCTGAACCACCCAAGGATTCCCCATTTCCTCCCCAGGCTGGAGATCTCCACGGGCACAAAGGCTAGCCTGAGGACTGTAAAACCTGCTCAACAAATACCTACTTATCAAGAGGGATTAGGCACGTGTATATTAGTTTTTTGTTTCTTTAAGTAACAGAAATAGATTTGATAAATAGGCAGCAACCGAGTCGCAAGATTCCCATCACATCCTGCTCCAGGGAGTCCTCAGCACTTGGAGAGCTGTTTGTAACAAAATCTCCATTCTGAAGGCTAAATTACAATTTTAGCTTGCCTTGCTCCCTTCAGCACATGGCTCAGACAGAACACACTGATCTTTTGGGTATAAAACACAATCTCAAACAACCAAATTCGACCTGAGAACCAGCTGGAGAGCAGGAACTGGGCAGTGGTTTGGGGTGGAAGAGTCTGGAAGTTGCCACATCACAACTTTCTGTTCCCCCATCAAGCCTGAAGGGAGCTGCTGTCATTTCCCCCCAGTCCCGTGGTGCTGATGGGCAATAAATGCACTTGGAGCTTTTACTCTTTATTTTGGCAGTAGACCAGGCTCAGTAAATTCCAGTAGGTCCATCCAGGACTCCCGGTCATACCCAGTCACTGCCCGAAGTCAGAACCAGACACATCAGTTTTTAATGGCTGAACATCTCAGCATATCAGTAACAATTATTCTGGGTGAGCCCCACAGTAACACATTCAGCCATGTCCTTCAGTTTACAATTATACACAATTATCCCACGTACAACCAGCTGAGCTGCTCCGGATCTCCGAAACAAAGGAAACAACTGCACCCAAAGGACGTAATTTCAGCCACTCTGGTAAAATAAAGTAACAAACTATGAAAATCCTGATGTTTCTCCAACAAGGAATTAAGATGGCTGAAGGACACAGCACAGACCAACACTGCAGTTCAGACATTTTTGAGAATGTTTCCAGAATGGTTCTCGAGCCCTCAAGCTCTCAAGAGTAGAGAGAGTGGGACGTGATGGATGGATGTGGGAGATCACAGGATGCTTTGGGTTGGGAGGAACCTTAAAGCCCATCCTGTTCCACCCCTGCCATGGACAGGGACACCTTTCCCTATGCTAGGCTGCTCCAAGCCCTGTCCAGCCTGGCCTGGACGCTTCCAGAGATCCAGGGGCCTCCCCACCCTCCCACAGCACTGCAGAGTCCCACCAGGGAGCCCTGGAGCTGCCAGGAACCCCTGGAGTTCAACAGAACACAAGAACTACAGACCCCAATCCCCAATCCCCACATCGTCGTGATCAGCTCAGGAAACGCACCCGGAACAGAATAATCCAGAGCTGGCAAATGGGATCTCAGTGCTCCATTCCAGATCCCATTAATGTCACAGCTCCACAGAATCCTGATTCCAGCCGAAACAAGGACCTACCTTGGGTTTGCGGAACGTACGGAGCCAGCAGCTTTGCTCTCTTCTTCTCATACCCCTTCTGTGTGATGTCCCCTAAAAATAAGCACAGAAAACTCATTTAATCACATCGGAATTTTTTAATTTGAGGTCTGCTTGCTTTTTTTTTCAGTGCCATGAAGGTTGCACCTGAACACAGCTGAAGAAAACCTGAAACTCAATAAATCCAAGTACATTAGGATTTCAAAGCTCCATATTACAGAACTTCTGCAGTTTCCCTTGGGATCAGAGACCTACACTATCCACTATTTAAATGCAATAACTTGGATCACAGAAGCTATCTAAATGGAATATCAAAGCAGTGAAAAACTAAAAGGGGAAACTGGGAGCGCATGAAAATATTCTGTAACCACAGAACAACTTGGGCGAACAAAGTGGGATAATTCCCAACCAACATGGCGAAGGGGAAGTGCAAATTCAGAGCCTCATCTTCCACTAATCAAACAGCAAACACAGCGAATCCACTCCAGCAGGTGCTTGGGGGATCTCAAAAAACTGAGGCAAGGATGGACAGTCAACTTCCAGACTCCTGTCGAGCAAGCACAGCCCACGGTCCAGGCGCCAGGGCCTCACCACCCTCACAGGGAGGAATTTCCTCCATATATGTAACTTAAACTTCCCCTCTTTCAGTCTGAACCCGTTCCCCCTGCGCTGTCACTGCAGTTCCTGATGAATTGTCCTTCTCCAGCTTCCCTGCAGCCCTTTCAGACACTGGAAGGTGCTGTGAAGTCTCCACACAACCTTCTCTTCTCCGTGCTGAACATTCCCAACTCTCCCAGCCTGTCTCCAGAGGGGAGGTGCTCCAGTCTCTTTACCAACTTCGTGGCCTCCTCTGGACTTGCTCCAACAGTTCCACATCCTTCTTATTCTGAGGGCCCCAGAACTGGACAGAGGACTCGAGGTGGGCTGTCACAAGAGCAGAGCAGAGGGGGAGAATCCCCTCTGGAGTGATTATTATTAGAGTGATTACTCTGGAGATCAGAACAAGCATTTGTAAACTTTTCCCTCTTTCAAAAAACTAATCTGTCTGATCCTGGAGATGCACCATCTGGCTGCCGTCTTTTGTTTTAATTTCTCACATTACATCAGAACCACAAGAAAGACTGAAACCTTGGAGGGATTAAAACAAACAGCCCTGCAGCGCTTCAAGCCTCTTCACAGCCTGCCCGGCACTTAGAACCTCCCATCTCCCGGAGATGGGGAGCGATCAAACACACAGCACTAAGAAAACAGAATTATCTGGTATCAAGCTAAAATCAAGCCACAGTTACACGATGGCGAGAAGCGAGTGATCACGAACAGGATGTTTTCTTTGCCGTGAGCCTGAACCGAGAGGGAACAGCCTCAGCCCCGGAGCAGCTCCGAACAGGATCCTCCTGCCAGTCCCCTCCTGCCGGCGCCGGGGGCCACACCACTAAAGGGGATTACAGGCTTCAGGCTCTAAGCCTCCCAACACCACCAGCGTCCCTGCTAAAACATTCCAGCTAAGTGCCCAGTTTGGTTCCAAAGGTGATTTGTGAAATGCCTGGAAAGGGAATGGGCTCCACTCCTCAGTGCTGGGCACTCGAACGCCAGTGGCACTTGAAACACCGAGACCACGAGTTTCAGAGCTGGAGTGGGACTCAAACTCAATGGTTTCAGATTTACAGAGGTTTAGATAAGGTACTGGGAAGAAACTCCTCCCTGTGAGGGCGGTGAGGCCCTGGCACAGGGTGCCCAGAGAAGCTGTGGCTGCCCAGTCCCTGGAAGTGTCCAAGGCCAGGCTGGACAGGGCTTGGAGGAACCTGGGAGAGGAGAAGGTGTCCCTGCCCAGGGCAGAAGGTGGGATGGGATGAGGTTTAAGGTCCCTTCCAACCCAAACCATTCCATGATTCCACGATTCTCCGTCTCGCGCTGCTCAGGGCAGGGTGTGCATCTGCACACAGAATTTTATCTCGCTCCTCTAACACTACGTTTGAGTCAGGGCCAAGCAAGTCCAAACAAATCCAGCAGCTGAAAAGGAGAATGTCCACGACACACCGAAATGCCAAGCAAAGCAGTAATTTTAGGGCCTGATTGCAATGCAGAGCCCAGGTGACGCTCAGCCCGCTCACCGGACAGGTACGTGCAGGGAGCTCCCACGAGCCCAAGGACGACGTGCTGAGTGACTGCAGGAGCTTCAAAACCCACCAGCCTTGCACAGGTCTGCCTCCCCTTTCAGAGGCAGTTTTCAGAGAATCATGGAGTGTCCTGAGTTGGAAGGAACCCACCAGGATCATCCAGTGCAGCCCCTGGCCCTGCACAGACACCCCAACAATCCCACCCTGGGCATCAGAGCATTGTCCAAACTCTCCTGGAGCTCTGGCAGCCTCGGGGCCGTGCCCATTCCCTGGGGAGCTTGTCCAGTGCCTGACCCCCCTCTGGGAGAAGAGCCTTTTCCTGATTTCCCACCTAACCCTCCCCTGGCACAGCTCCAGCTGTTCCCTCGTGTCCTGTCCCTGTCCCAGAGAGCAGAGACCGGAGCTGCCCCTGGGGATGAAGCTGCAGCCCCCAGTGAGGTCTGACCTGGGTCTCCTCTTCTCCAGCTGAACAGACCTCGTGCCCTCAGCTGCTCCTCCAGACCCTCTCCCATCCCCTTGTCCCTGCTTTGGACCCTCTCCAACAGCTTTAGCTTTTTTTGATGTTGTGGGGCTGGAGCTGAGGCTGCCCCAGACCAGAGCACAGAGTGACAATCCCTCCCTCGCCCACCCAGTGACACTGGACCTGCTGCCCCCAGGACAAGGTGACCCTTCGGGCTGCCAGAACACACGTGTCCCTTTGGGAGGCACACGGAGCCAGGGCATGGACACTGCAGGAAAACACAGGTCCACAGGGAGGAGAGGGATTCCTCCCTGTAAGCCAACCCACAGGTTTGTTCAGAGCCTGTTATTCTGTGATTAATTTCTCCACGAGATTTAATTGTACTCTTGACGTTGGTGGTTACACGCTACACATAATGAAACACAGAAATTGTTGCAATTTGCCACAGAAAGTTGTTGGAATTACTAAGGAATACAACACATACAAATAATGTAAGTACATTAGAAATGAATACCAGAACTTTAAGCACTAGTAGCATCCCATTCTGTTTCACGTGCTGGGAAGCAGAGAATTCCCTCTAATTACTTTTTCCACGCTAATATCCCACCAATAAAACAAACCCATCCCCACTGGAATGCAAGCAGCATGGTTCCCAGGCTCGCATTTGGAAATCTGAAGCCAAGGTGAGATACTACTGAGAAACAAGAAGGTAACTCAGGCCACAACACTACTTGCAACCTCAACTGCCATGTGGTGCACATCGCTGACATTACTGTTGTAAAAAGGATTATCTGAGCATAAGCCAATAAAAAAAAAAATAAAAGCCTAATGCTATTTGGCAAAAGCAGGGAAGTTCCAAGAAGAAAAAGGCAAGCAATAAATATAATAAAGGTGATAGATTCCTGGGACTCCCTGGCAGCGCTCTATCTTCCTAGTGCTCAATTTCCAATTCCATCTGAATTTTTATGTTGTTATAACATAAAAAAAATAGATCAACCATTATTTTGACAAACAAGTTGACAGTCTCAAACAGGATTAGAAAATGTAAAGCCTCAATTTTGAGACCAGCCCTGCTGAAGTGGAACTGGGCAGCAGGGACTGAAAGGTTTGGGGAAAGAGATAAATCCGAGTTCTTTGCAGGGGACCATCCACGCAGGCGTGAACCAAGCCACAATTACCTGAAATAAAGCTCCAGCAAGACACAAGGGATTGTCCTCTTGGGAAACACCTCATGTGCAGGCACAGGTGGCAGGTGTAGTGTCACCTCATGGACATGGTGATTTGACTACTGCAACCACAACTGTCACAACCAAGTTGGCACGTCCAGCCTTGGGAACAAGTGTCCCTTTGCCACATGGCACGGGTGGAATGGACTTACTGAATAAAAGCTCTTTTCTGGTCATGCAGAGTCCGTATTTGGTACCAACCCACTGACACAGAAACAAAAGAACCACTAAGGGAAAAGCTTTCTTTCACCCTGTTCCTTTCCTGCTGATCCACAGGAAGTGGAAATGGTGAGGTCTGGACACAAACGTGGACTTCCTCATGGAATATCATAAATTACAGCCACAGGAAGAGCACCAGGACAATAGGGCTGCCAGCTCTGGAACCATTCACCCCTCTGACACAAAGCTGGTCAATCATTAACCTCGTTCCACAAATAAAACACTCTGACACTTGGGGTGCCAAAGTCTCCCAGAGAGCTCCAAACCCACCCTGAGAACCACAACCCCTCTCCAGGCAGATGCAAGACAGGGCACTACAAAGAAACACCAGCAAAGCAAACGAGAGCTGATAAATTGGTTATAAAATGGTGTTTGTTCACTCCCATGGAAGAAATTAAACCACGAACGGTGTTGAGACTCTCCTGGCTCCCTCCCAGCTCTGTTCCGTTCACTCTGTATTTATCCATATCCGCAGTCAGCCGAGGCTGAGCCTCCCCAGGCTGAGGCCCTGCCCAGGAAATGGGGTTCAGCTCAACGGGAAGCAGCTTTCGGGGTTTCAGAGGAGAGATGAGAGCGAGCTGAGCTGCTGCTGTGGTGGAGGAAGAGGCTCTTCATCCTTCCTGCCACCTCGGCTGCAGCGACGGCTCCGGCGCAGCGACGTCTTCAGCTTCCACAGGTAAGCAGTGCCTGGAACAGCCCAGGTGTACACACAGCCCACCCACCACTACAATCCTCATCTGATCCTCCTAATTGCTTGAGAGGAAATATAGAACTGATCCTCATCGGGCAAATCCAATTGGAATGTTCCGATCGTTGCGGAGTGCAAGGGAAAGGATGAACTTGCAATGACAGAGGCCAGGGAAGCCCAGGGAAGGACACCTGAGCAGCCTGGATGTCACACCTGTATTCAAATCCTGCAGCAGAGGAGCCCCAGAGCCTCACTCCCCACCCGGCGGTGACGCCAGGCTGCTTTTCAGCAATTAGCGTTGATGACCTGTTCTAACCAGTGGTGCTCAATCAGTGCAAGGTGGTAACACCCGCTAATCCTGCTAGCTCAGACAATGCTCCTCTTTCAACATCCCTGCTCCCCTTCCCCCATGGAATGAGAACACTGAATCATTTACTGTCTAACAAAACCATAATTACTACAGTGGAGAAATTAAGGAAAATGATCACGTAGGGCACAGCATCTCCCCAACAAAGCCTCCAAACACTGGGCTGCAGCAAGGAGAAGATTCCAATTGGAAAGCCATTTGTGTGCATTTAAAAAAAAAATGTTTGTATGCTTTAAAAAAAAAAAAAAAATCTGTTGATGTTTCCAACAGTTTGTGCTACCAGGGAATCCTGGTGGTGCTTCTGGTACTTCCATTAGCCCCAAAACACAGACAGCTACTCTACTAAAAGATCAAAAGATTAAAACAAAAATAAAGACATTATTCTATTATCACTGCTGCACCTGGATTTCAGGTCTCACCCCTATAAATGACCTGACGACTTGGCCCTGCTTGCCTACTCCCCTGTTGGTGTCCAGGCACAGGACAGGCAACATCTCCCCGTGGCTTTATCAGCTCGAACCTGCTCTGAAGGAGCAGAACGCAGAGTCTGGAGTACCAACATCGAGACAGTGAAGGCCAGAAGTGCTGCTGAAAGTCCAAAATGTTCTTTTGCTGCACGTCACCTTCAGATAAGGCCTTTCAAGTGTGACTGGAGTGGCAGGCAGCACGTTTGAGAAACCCAGAGTGAGGATTAAGTGCACTCGTGGCCTGGGCAAAAAATGGGCACAACATTGGGCAAGCACACAGTAAGAAATGCTGTCATCACTCATTTATGTATTTACAGCTGGTTCTCACCTTTCTTAAAGAAGAACTTCCTCCCTGTGAGGGTGAGGAGGCCCTGGCACAGGGTGCCCAGAGAAGCTGGGGCTGCCCCTGGATCCCTGGAAGTGCCCAAGGCCAGGCTGGACGAGGCTTGGAGCACCCTGGGATGGTGGGAGGTGTCCCTGCCCATGGCAGGGGGTGGCACTGGATGGGCTTTAAGTTCCCTTCCAACTCAAGCCAGCCTGGGATTCTGTGATTCTCCTGGAGAACTGGCAACTTCCAGACATCCCACACTCTCCCCAATGGTTTTACCAAGGGTTAAAACTGGGACACCCTCAGTCCCAGGCTTCACCAACCCAAAACACAACATTTAAACCTCTTTTTCTAAGGCTGTGTGCTCAAATAGACTGTACCTGTGCAATGGCCTTAAACTCCTCCTACCACCCTTAGCTACAACTGCAGCACAAAAACTACATTTGAAACAAGTTTAGACAATTGCCTCATTCTGTTTGAGGCCAAATGATGATGCAGCTTCAAAGATTCCCTCCTCCTTCCTTTGGGTGAAGCTGTATATCAGGTTTCCTTCTTGGAGATAATAGCAAGGTCTGTGAACTAACAGTCTTCCAGAAAAAGTCTGATTTCTTGAAAGAAATAACACTTCACTCACTCGACTTGTCACCAAACGGCCAGCAGAGGTTTGGGCTCTGTGATTTCCCTTTAACAGCACCACTGTGCTCCCACTAGGAGCATGAATAGGGCACTGAAAACCCAGGCGGGCTCACAAAGCTGTGTTTGTTGGGCACAAGCATTAAACTGCTACAGCTTCGGTGTTAGAAGTTTCACAGACAGATCAGCTCCAGATTAATTTACACACACAGAACAAGCCGACTTGGCCGCGGCACTGTGGGGGCTCTGTTCTGCAGTTCCAAAACCCTCTTCTAAAGGCTTAGGAGCGTTGTTTTACCAAATTAAAACTATTTTAATCTCAACATTCATTATTTCAAAAGAATTCCATTCAAGATGAGGTTTCTGTGGCACGACTGCCCTGTGTTCAAGATCTGGGTCATTCCAGGTCACAAGGTGCTCTTCACCCTGGGTCACTCACTGGGTGCCATAAACCTTAAGGGGTTTTTTTTTTGTTTTAACTTTAAGCAGTAAATCCAACTCCTGAAACTACACCGAAGAATCTCTTTATCTTCCAGCAGCATTTCCGAGTTGCAGCAGATCCAGTGTCCTCGATTCACCCGTCTGGGCTGTGTATTTCCAGCTGTAATCTTCGAGGCCATATGTGATGCATCACCAAGTGGGTGAGCTAAGGACAGGGTTCAGTTCCCCCCGTACACCTGGGCTGGGGACATCAGTGACAAGGAGGTGGCACCAGCTCAACCTCAGCCGCGGATCCTCCTCCCTGCCCCAGACACATCTGGTAACTTACTGCTGAAAACAGCACTATCCAAGGTCAGCAAAAGGAGTTCTCAGAGGCTTTGGGAGCTAGGATTGGGAATAAAAGAGCCTCTCATGGGTGTAACTGTGCTCTCTGGTCGATTCTTCGCTCACGGTAGACATGAGAACGTGCTCACCGTGACCGTGTGTGGCTCATAGGGCACCACCGCGCCCTGGTATCTCTGTTTAAAGTTCATTTAAAGACTTCCTCAGGTACATCGGTCAGACGACCTCTGCTTCACCTCTATGTAAGAACCAAAGAGCCAGGAAGACTCTGCCTTTCAGATCCTCAGCTGAGCCAGTGGGATGCAAAATGCACTTGTGCCTCAGGAGGAATCTCCTCCTGGAAAGGGCAGTTAAGACATCGGAAGGGGCTGCCCAGAGAGGTGGTGGAGTCCTCATGGCTGGGAGTGCCCAAAAAATGACTGGACGTGGCACTCAGAGCTCTGGGCTGATGACGAGGTGGGGATTGGGCACAGGTTGGATCCCATGACCTCGGAGAGCTTTTCCAGCCTCGGTGATTCTGCGACTCTGTGATCGGCCACACAAATCATGCTGCCAACGCACAGGTAACATCTACCTTTCCAAAAGGTAAAATGTTTTAAAAAAGGCTCCAAAGACTCTTGAAGATAAACTCTTAAAACCTTCAGCTCCATCAGTAAATTGTGTTAGCCCTGATAATCCAAAACACAGGCTCTGCTCAACTGCCTCCAACAAACACCTGCAAAATCCAATCACCAAAGTCAACTTCATATGAGACATTCTCTTGCGAAGCGCAGCCACATAAATTTTACGTTACCCATAAAATTTATGGGCAGCACGTGCTCATAAACAGCTGAAGCCCATATACAAATAATGAATCTTGCAGGTAACCCCATCCTAGGGACAGAAAGTAAAAGTCCTTTAAATAGCTACAACTTGTCATTGGGGGAAAATGCATTTTCCCTCCTGAATGCAACAAACCCAAGGCTTTGTCACAAACGGGATTTTACAAAATCTGTTCAGGAGAAATGTTTTCATCTATTTTTAATACGCAGCCAGTGAGAACTATGTGAGTTAAGAGGCAGGAGCACTGCAGGGTTTTAACACCAGCCCTGCACCAGAACAATCTACAGGAGGGGACACTGACAGTGTCACACACACGTACCCAAGAGCCAGCTGAGCTGAGTAAAGCAAGACAACTCCCAGAGCATTAAATAACCCAGCTGAAGTGATTCTGCCCTGAATAACTCTTTTAGCTGACTAACCTCCTGCTCGCAGACACCAGCAGAAATTCCCAGGTATTCAATCCCCGGCACAAGCGCAGACCTCGCACTCTCCCATCAGACTGAAAAGCAAAGTTTCCCAGGAAATGACTAAACTGTGACAGCCCTGTGACTCAGCACTTGATTCAGGCAGGCAGAGCACTGTCACCCTCTAGGTACACACTGAATTATTTGAGCTGGGAGTGCTGATAACCCTCTCCCAGGAGTTGCCTGTCCAGCCCAACGACAAGAGATTGCACACAGACTCTGCCTGTTCTGGCAGTCTGCACTTTCTACAAGGGACAGACAAGTGTGGACAGATGATTTTCCAGATCAAGCCTGGTTTCAGCCCAGGAATAAAAACAAAGACAAAACCGTGCTGGCACCCAAAGAGATTAAAATAGAAGTTACTGTGGGTTTTAATCTTGTGCGTGATTCCTGTCACCCACCTTTTCTTAGCTTTCAGGCGTCAACATTTAACAATTCTCTTGACTTCAATTTTTACCACAAGACAAGTGCCACAGGGACTCCTTGCTGGTAACTCTCCTCCCATCTCGACTCCACAGCAACACCTCATCCAACCATTCCAAAAGGCAGTTTGGATACACAGCCCCGTTCAATCCAGCGACCTGAAGTTACTTTTCCTAATTAAATCCTAGAGTCTTGAGTAAGAGGCAAGAAGGGGAGAAGAAAAGTTAAGAGCAATTGTTGCCCTATCTTGTGATCAAACACAGCTGCTCAACACCAAGTATTCAGCAACTCTGACCTGCCCTTAAACACAGCACAGAAAATAACCCAGTTGGCACCTCACCCTGCACAGTAATTATGTATTTCCAGATGGGATAATGCTATTCCAAGTCCCAGCGAGATGAGGTCGATGATTATGCATGATGAAACAAAGAAAGAGAACTTGATGGAGGCACTAGCACTTACAAGATCCCTCCTCAAACAAAGCCCAACTAAAAAATTGAACCAACCAAGCACAGTGAAAAACCAACTGCAAGAATGAATCTTTTAAAAATCCAGAGGTGAGACACACATCCCACACCACTCCTGCCCTGGTTTTCCTAAGGAGCCAGTACCAAGTATTCATTAGGATGTTACTCTCATTCTGTAGAAAAAGCAGCAGAGAAGGTGGTGGCTGCTCAAGAGAGCAAAATACGTTGTTTCTCCCAAAGCACTGAAATCTGAAACAGAACCCCCAGTCACTGCACTCCCAAGTGCTCACTCGAGGACAGTCACTATTAAACAGGATTAGTCACCAGAGCAGGATCCCACTACTTAAAGGCAAAGCAATACAATTATTAAACTTTTACCAGCCTCCAATTAGTGTGCGACACCTGTAATTTGACTGGCGGAGACTCCCACCAAATTCCCGACGCGTTCCCGACGGAGGCAGCAGCAGCTCTGGGAGCAGCACAGAGCCGGGCTTGAGATTCCTATTCATCCCCTCCAAGCCTGACTGGTGGGAATCAAAACACCTTGTTCAGTACCCTCGAACCTGCTCCGCACACCCCCATCCCAAACACGGCTCTGTATCCCGGGAATGGGAGGCTGCCCCACGGAGCGGTACGGCTCCTCCGTGCAGACACCAGGCCAGCTTTCCCACACTGAGCAGCACAACCCATTCAAGCTGGCTACAAGCCTGGGAAACCAGATTTAAATAGACAGAGCAGAAGAAAAATGTCCTGCACAGCACGGCATGAGCAGCAGATTCCAGGCCCTGCGCTCAGTCCGGGCTGTGTGAAGCTTTCAGTTGTGTTTACATCAGCATCCAGGGCTCCTGAAAGAATGGCACTGCTAAGGAAACCCTGTTGGCACGTCACCAGCAGGCCTAAGAAACCCCATTATCCTGTCAGCTGCCAGGCTCTTTACAAGAAGGATCACGCGAGGAGCGACTTCTGTTCGGGGCTCTTTGGGCAGAGTCAACGCCTGCTCCAGCAGCGCTTTGTTCCTGCTGGGGAGCAGGATGCGGCAAGATCCTTCTCGTGTGAAAGCCTTTCAGCCGCGTGGAAGATCAAAATAACGAGCCAAACTCGGCAGCAAAGAGGAGATCCCTCCAAGCTCAGCCCAACATCCCAGCTGCACTTTGCAAACGCACGCCCAAAGTCACCGAACTCGGCTACTTCAGGGCAGAAAACACTTTTCTCCCAGCACACCCATTCCCCCTAATTAATAAAGCACATTAAGAGTTCTTTAAAAAGAATGACATTCAGTTTTTGGTGCAAAGTGGCCTTTTTAAGTAGAAGAAACATCCTTTTACCATAAAGAGAAGGAACAGTCAGTTTACTGCCCTTGTTACGTAGGATATTGCGATATCGCCCCGATATTTCTGTGGTTCCAATCACCAACATGGAATTTTCTTGCCTTCTGTCGGTACACCACCACTGACAAAACCGTATTTTCACAAAACTGGGAGGACGTATATCCCTTCCACACTGACACCAGTGGACCTTGAACAGAAATAAACAGGCCCAAAAGCAAAAAAAGATCTTATTCGCCAGCCATCTCCAAATCCACAACTACTTCTGACCGAGAATTCTCCTCCCGTTGCCTCTCTCAGGGTGCAATATCTCCTCTTCCAATTTAAATAAACCGATTTCTCAAATGTCTCGCTTGTAGAGGGAAGGAAGTATGGAGAAATCAGCAGGATTATTTAAGAGCACACAGTCAGCAAAACGAAAAGAACGCCAACAAAAGGGGCTCTCGTGTACTGAAAGGCAACCAGACCTGCCCTCATGTCCTGCACTGTTCACTTGACCAGAATGTCTTGAACTTGGAAAAGAAGGAACTTCATGTCTAGTAACAGGCAAAAATTCCATGGTGTATTCACACTAACAAAGTGCAATCTCTTCAAGATCAAACTTACTGTAAAAACAGGTCCAAAATGATGAAATATTTATATAAACTTCTAACCCCATAAGAGCAGTGTGAATAAGCAGATTTCAGGCCTAACCAAGTGAAAGCTGGACATTATCACCAAAACACTGCTCGGTGCTGCTGGTTTGCGTGATCCATGCCACGGGAACAGGTTTGGGATGCACAAGTCCAGCATCAGGGCCATCGGTGCACAAAGTGAGGGGGAAAACACACAGGGATGGAGGACCTGAGGGTTTGTTTGCAACCTGCTCCTGCCCACGGAGCAGAGCCGAGGAAATCCGTGTTCCCCACTGGAGAGCGACAACGCAGCCTGGTCTTCATGGGCAAGGAAAGTGTTCCTTGGATGGGATACAGCATTGGCTTGGCTGGGCTCGAACTGGGGAAAATGAGAACTGCTGGTTCTGTTTTCTGGTTAAGATTATGGGGAAGTTACTCACAGAACAAGATGGGCTTCTTAAAAATATTTCAGTAATAAATCAAAACAAATAAACCCTACTTCCACACCGTAAGCGAATCCAAATGCTCTCTCCAGTTGTCCTCACATACACTACCACAGGAAGCAGCCTGACAAATCTGCTAAAAGCCTTAAGGAGCCTAAATTAAATATTCATCTTCTGAAAATGATGAAGCCAGCACAAAACCCCGAGTCTCCTTTGCCACTCCGGCTCTGCGTAGCCCAGAGCAAGAGATGAAAGATTTCCTGCAATCGGTGATGCCGAGCTGGAATCTCCATGAAGGAGAGGGACATTGGCAGCTCTGCCTTCAGGAGTTCAGGGCTGAGTTTGCCACTTGGGGATTTTCCTGAGATGCTCCCTTACCTCTCTGTTACCTAACAGAGAACTATCCCCATTTCCTCCAATTTAAGGATCCCTGGTTGGCCAGGTTTTAATAACAACCTGAAAAGATTTGTCAAAAGCTCCTAAAAAATCTTGTAATTGAATGATGACATCAATTACTTCATTTTAATGAGAGTGAGATCATATTTTAATTTTCCATTCTGCATTAAATTTCAAGCAAAGGTGACTGTGCAGTTTCTCTCAGCAATAGCCAACGTCCCTCCAAGGTGGAAGCAGAATTACTTTCAATAACAAACGAAACTTTATTGCCTTATTTCCCATTAGCACTTAATTCTATTCTATTAAAGCTATTCTACCCAGAATTAGCTTGGGTTTATTACTATGCAAAAAGACAGGTAAATCCTCCAACTTACTCATTGAAAACAGAAGCCCAACTTTGAACTCTCTCATTCTCACAACAGGAAAAAATCCTGCCAGCTAAATCTTCTCTAGGCATGAATTTAATACACAATCTAAAACGTCCAAGAAAAAACCCAAACCTACAAAAAAAAGAGACAAAACTTAACGAATGCATGACCTGAAAAAGCAAGAATTGCAGAGGGTGTGAAATCAGACTTGTTTTGTCAGTCATTTGTGGGGACGCCGAGGTCTTCAGCTCCACGTCGTCCCTGATGAAAAAGGCAGGATGGAGGCCATGGATGGACACTGGATGGACACAGGTGCAGCGGGCAAAGCTGCTGCTCAGCTCCACAGTGTGACCCTGGCAGAGTTACTGGACATCTGTGGCCTAATTCCACCTCTGTTTAGGCTGCTAAGGAAGGCAGGGACTTTCCAGGCCTCTCCCTCTCCACCAGAGCAGGAGCCGCACCTCTTCCAAACCTGGAAATCCTACACACCACTGCGGTTTGCCCGTCTGAGGATCGTCCTAATTGCAGTCGTGCTCCACTGACCTACAACCCGTTCCAGCACCCGTGCTCTCTGCCTTGCTCCAGTCTATTCCACATCATTCCCCATCCCTGGAAGGGTTCACGGCCGGCCTGGACAGGGCTTGGAGCACCCAGGGAGAGTGGGAGGTGTCCCTGTCCATGGCAGCGGGGTGGAACGAGATGAGCTTTAAGGTCCCTTCCAACCCAAACCATTCCATGATTCCAGAGATTAGTTCACTTCCTCCTTCGTCTCTCAACCTCACTTTAGTACGAGTTCCTCCACAGTCACAGCCTGTGTGACCTTTCCAGCCTCACCACTGCAGAGATGAAAATTCAACATTCCCTTTTATTCCTGCTAGAAATGACAACATAAAAAGTACTTGGACAGGAACCATCTGTTCCTGTGCCTAATGGAGCCATAATCACTGGATAACAACCATTCCACAGAACATTCCACTGTTTATAAAACCAGGGTGTCAGTGTAATAATATTAATGGGGAGCTGCTTGTGTCTTTTGGATAAAATATGATATTCACAGCAGGCTTTGCTTTCAGCTGCAAACACCATGGCCTTTTACAGCAAAGCAAAGCACCACAGACAGCACTCACAATTAGGGGGTGGAGGGGCAGGAAGGGCTAAGGATGTGTTGACAGTAATAATTTAATAATAATTTAAGACGAGATATTCTGCCAAGAAAGAGAGACTAAAGGATTAACGTCCAAATAGAAAATCTGCAATTAAGCAAAAACCTCTGAAAGAGAAGCACTGCGGACACAGCTCCGGGTTGGATCACTGCCCTCCAATTTGTTCTCCAAGACTTCTCTGCTGACTCCATGTGTTTCATAGAAGTAAAATTCATGCCACGCCACGTAACAGTCTCTCAAGAGAAATTATGATGCTCGGGAAATAAAACAACCTCTTCTCTCCAACATCTCTTGCACAACAAGATTATTTCTTTCTTAGCACTGGGATTCTACAAGCACAACACAGAACTGTATAAAAAACGCAGAAACAAAATAAATTCCTTGGAGAGTCCCAGCTGAGATCTTCCTACCGAACACAGCGCTGACCTGCAGTGACAGCCAGTCTGGGCATCCATAAAAACACCTGCAGGCTGTAGTACCTCAGATTTGCCCAGGAAACTCTGGAGAGCTCTTTCCTCTAGCCCTAATTCTGCTGGAGGAAGACACAACAAAATTCCTGCTGGGACCGCCAGGTCACACGCGGGTGGCCCTCAACTCCATGAAAATACACAACCACGCAGAAGCCACAAGAGCAGGATGTGCTCGCGACCCAACACTGAGGTCACAGCTCTCTGAAGTGTGATACCTGAATCACCTGTGCTGTGCACAGGCAGGATTGAATATTTCATGTTAAAAGCTCTAAAAGGAGGAACAAAAAAAGCCCTGGCCCAGAAGTGCAGCCTGTCAAAATCAACCACTCAACTGACAGACAGTGCTGTACCCAGCCGTGCTAAAATGCCTGGCATGACAGCCATAAATCACTCCAAAAATCTTCTTTTCGTGCAGAGGAAAAGGAATGGTAAAGATCCGAACATGAAAACGTGCCCATTTTTAATTTGCTTGGTTGCACTTGTTTAAAACTGACATTTTATTTTGATAACTGAGTTTTTCTCTTCATTTCTGCATGCAGCAAGCTGGGAATGAGGAATTTTATCACATGGAGAAACCAGTGCATCCCAGAGGCACCTTCCTCACCTGACCACTGGAGACACGTCCTACCCTGAGAGCAGAGGGAGGCCACACGTGGGCTCCAGGCATTCCGTAAGGGACCAGCGCCACGCAGAAGATCCTTCCCCACGGTCTGGTTCCAACCGACGGGGTCGGCGCTCTCCCGACAGACCCGCGGGAGGAAAATCCTGAGAACCCAGCACAACATCTTCGAATTCCAACCCGAACAGGGCCTCGAGAGCTAATGGACACCGACACGCACAAGTGTGTGATCGCTTCCAAGCGGCTGCCTTCACCTCCCTCCCAGAGAGGCCAAGGAAGGCCCTGGGGATGCAGCAGTGCCTGAACGGACGCAGGTTTCCTTCAGTCCCTAACAAAGGCTTGGAGCAATTGGCGCATTGCCCGGCCTTGCTGCCTTCTTCCTCTTCAGATGTGCTTCCATCCACAGGTAACACGAGGCGGCTTTGAATTCGCACCCCGCACAATCGGAGGGAAAGGACAGCACAGGAAACCCAAGTCAGCTTTTCCCCTCGGCGAGGGAACTCCCTGGAACAGCCAGCACAGTCCTTTTCGTTGACATGCCCAACGCGGTGTCACAGGAGACAGCAGACGACGTGCTCAGAGCTCCACCATTAACTGGTTTAGTGAGTTGAGACACAGATCTGTCTGCAGCTGCTTGGGGCAGAATGCGCTGAAGGAGCAGAAATGCACCTTTCAACCAGGAATCCATGAAACAGCTTCAAACGATCTCTCTGAATGGTGGAAACGATCCAACGACTGCAAGCTTACCCCACTGTGACAGTACCTCTTGGGGACTTCTTGTCACACTTCACCCACAGAAAACTATTCTGAAATAGCTCTTCCTGACAGCAGAATTACAGAAAAACCAGCTCTGACATTTCCCAGGTCTCTCTGCTTCGCTAGTTCCTCTCCTTCTCCCTTTCTTGGACTATTTTACAGACTCCTCTCACGGTGTCAAGGATTCCACTGCAATACTGTGAATTTCTCTGCGCCTGTGAGGTCCTGCATCCAAACCCAGGAGCAGCTGCACCAGCACGGCCCCAAGGTCGTCACTTTGCAGGGTGGGAGCACCAGAAAGCCACACGCACGCTCCCGGCCACGCCGGGGTCACACCCTCCATAACCTGAAGCTAAACTCAACTCGCAGAGAAGACAATTTTCTCCTTCTCCAGCCAACTCTTTTCTTTCATCCTTCTGCCCAAATCATTGTGTCTCTGCTGGAGGAGGAGCCTGCAGTGCCATACAACACCTGTGTTCACACCACTTTGCTTGGTCTGTCATTTTAAACATTCCCAGGAAGGTCTTCGGTCATTTTAAACAAGAGAACATAAACAAGTAACTACTCTTCTAGGAGAAGAGGCCAAGTTCTGCCATCCTGGAAAACTTTCATGACTATCATCCCCCTATTTTGTGCCTCCCTCCCTCGTGCTTTGCTGAATCCAATTAAATATCTGGAAGGTGAGAAAATGCCACCTTTGCCACAGACTCAACGTCGATGAGTGGGAGCCTCCATAAATACATCCCTGAGAGCTGCCAGTACACAAACCTTGATTTCCATTTGTCTTTCCCCATCAGGTTCAACACCAGGAACCACCTGCACACCCCACATGGAAGTGAAGGGGCTGAACACCATCGGCTGTGCCACCGCACACCGAGAGCTGAGAAGGATCCCTACAGGAACGGGATTCCTGCAGGGATGGGAAGGATCACGGCAGGGAAGTGTGTGTAGGACAAATCTCTGCGACTCTCTTGAGCCAGAGGACTCCATTTGCCAGGACAAAGCCCAAAGGAGAGCAGGCGGCACAGGAGAACAGTGCAAAGCAAACGGAACGTGTTTGGACAAGAACCAAAACCCAAATCCCCACCCCTGGTACCAACCCCTCGGAACCAGCAACAGCCACAGGTAACACGGGAGGCTTCAGCCCCCCTGTAAGCAGCTACAACAGAGGAACTGGAATCAGAGGAGGCAGCGAGGAGAAAGGTCCAAATTTTCTTTTTTTCTTAAAGTCACACCTGGAAAAATGGCTTTGTTCAGATTTATTAAAAATCAGCTTATCCACCAGGAAAGAGAGGAGACCCACACCATGAGGTGAGTAATTGCCCCCTAAGAGATAGGACAGGAATCACAGGAGCATCAGGTATGACTTTGCTGGGTCCAAAAGCTTTTCCTTACAGATTCCATGCTACAACCAGCTACTTCTGAAAGTTTTTTACCAATGCTCTGTCCAATGAACAAGAATTTTATACACAAAAGGCAAAGGGTAATTACATCTTCCTGTTTGCTCTGCTCGCCAGAGATTTTTTTGAAGGCCTACTGCAAAAAGAACCGCCTTGAAAGCCTTCCAAGGCAACACCAGCTCCAGGGTTATAGATCTTTCTGATTTTGGGGAAATACGAGAGCAAATTAACTCAGGTCTCTGTGCTTCTGGACAAAATGACTAAAAACAATCTTCCCAAGTCCTTAACACTAATGGAAACTGGCCCTACACAATTTTTACGTGCTGCAATTTTAAAACAGGACTTAACAAGTAAAGTGTATCAAACACAGAAATAACTACACAGAAATGTTTGCTCAAGGTTTCTAGGTGTGGCTGCAGCCAAGACATAATAGGATTATTTATATCTGACTCATTTGCTTCGCCTTCATCCACAATTCTCCCTATTTGGGACTCCGTAATTGACTTCTTTCTGCACACACGACTTTTTAAAAAATCAGGACATTTTCAAGGAGGACTTGAAAATTTAAAGCAGAGAGGAGAAATCCCACAAATACAGTGGGTTTATATCATGTTCAACCAAACCTGACCATCATCATCATCATGGAAAAACTTCCTGAACATGCAGCTGGGCGAGACATCCACTGACCGGGAGTCAGACTGCACATGTCACAGCGAGAGTGACAATGTCCCCTCAGCCACGGAGGCTCTGATGTCCCCTGGTCTGTGTCCGAGCTGCTCACCTCACCCCTGTGCATCTCCCCCCCTTCCTGCCAGGGAACTCAAAATAACAATACTTCCCCCTTTTCACTGCGGCAGCTTCCAATCCCAAACTGCGTAAGAATGGAGGTTTTCACTCCAGTGACAATAAGAATTGTTCTTTTTTTAATCCGCAAGGGAACACTTTAAGTTTCTGCCCTAAGAATAAACACAGGTCTCAGTCTCAAAACACATTTACACGAGCACTTGGCCATTTGGAGATCTCCTTTTTGTAACACTAGGGCCTTCAGTCTCGTGTTCAGTATTTTCTCAGGACTGACACGAAAGCCTAAAAAAACTGTCTCAAAACAATTTATAATTTGGTTACCTACAAATCCTTCCGCTGCTCATGAAACCCAAACGCAGTAAAAGGTTTGGTATTTCCCTAAGAACTACAGCTTAGACTGCTAAAAGTTTCCTCCCGTGCCCTCCCCAGCCTGCCGAAGTTCAGGGCTTTCCGTGGAGCTGCGGCACCGGAGCTGCCCGAGATGGAAAGAGCGAGGTGCTAGGAGGTGAGAGCAGCCCGAGCCAACGCTGCTGCCAAGGGCTTTGTTATGAAACCCGGGATGCAGCTCCTGAGGACGCACCACAGACCCGAGAGGCTTTTCTCCAGCCCGGAGACGCAGCACGGAGCTATCTGAAGTGAACTTCTCCCCTTCCTCATCACGCACCACGAGCAGCCCCGCGAATGCCATCGGGACCGTGCTCCAACCCCCCCATGGGACACTCGGCAATCTCCTGAACGCCAGAAATGGAACAGCTTTAATAGGCATTTTCCGCTTGTATTCAATTAAGGGGGAAAAAAAAGAGGCAGCGCAGTTTAATAACTGCAGGTCTGTTTATTCTCTACCAGAACCGCCGGGGATCAGGGACTTTTATCTCCCGCTCCGATCACCTGACTCCGCTCCCCATCACGGGGTGAATAATCACAGCCTGGAATTTGCCATGTCACTTCGCAGCTCCTTGGAGGAACTCTCCTTGCCCTCACCCCAGTGACAATGCACATTGTGAGCAGGAATGTCAGAGCAGAACGGCCAGCGCTCGCCTTCCTCACGCCACGGCCCAGAGTGACCTTGTACAACTGTTAACTCTGCTCTTACCTCCTGCTAGAAAGGGAGCACCAAACTTCAAAGCCTTGCTTCCTCTCCTCGGGGCTTCTTTTGGCTGGTCAGCTCCTGTCTGGGCTCACTGTTTCCAGAGAAGTGCACACTTGCAATCAGAGGGAAAGCTGATGACAGAGATGCAACCACCAGGCAAAGCAAGCAGCTGTATCAGGCCGTCCCTGACGGACACGAGCTGCTGCTGCTGCTGCTCTCAGGGAGCAAATCACAGCACTCCCAGAAAAGGTGCTTCAAACTGAAATGGCTCCTCGTAGATTAATTAGCACCCGAAATGAAGAGCTGATGCACTAAAGGTGCGGGTGGGACAACAGGAAACACAAAACCTCCTTCAAGCACGTCCTCACCTGACAGCCCTTTCTGGAACCAAACACAGGGACACGGCCTGAAACCAAATCTTTCAGCCCTCAACCTTTTCTGCTGTATCATTCCCACTCTGATCACACCCTTCCAATTTATGGCCAACCAAGTGTTCCATCAGCACTTACTTTGCTCGTACGTTCCAAACCTAGCACTTCCAACATCTCCCATGGCTTGTCCCACACACAGAGCGTGACCGCCTGGTCACCCTGCCCACACCCCACCCGGTCACCCACAGCCCATGCCGGTGGCAGCTACAGCACTGGATCATATGGAAAAATATTAGTGGGAAAACACTTGTTCTGAGCTTCCTGCCACGGCATTGAGCAGCTCGGAAGGAGAGGGGGAAGTGCCGCATGTGGATGGATTCCCAGCGAACAGAGAGCTCCGTGTGCCCCACGGAGACACGAGGCTGCAGTGACAGCGGTGCCTGCCCTCCCTCGCTGACCGCTGAGCCCTGCCAGGTCCCTGCCCTCTGGAAGGAAAGCTCTGCCGGGTGTTCCCCTTTGTGCGGGGATAAAGCAGAACTGCCTCCAAAAGTTACCTGTGCTGCTCTCGGAGAAATGAATTACAAACCTGTATTAGAGGAACTCCAGTGTTGGTATTCCCAAGCAAATTTCTTAATGCAGTGAGCTAAAATCCAGGAATACAAACACTGACTCATCTTTGCAGTTTACGCTTTATCTCCAATAAAAGCCTTACTTGTCCAGCTCCTAAAGGACTGAGCCACAGGAACAACATCCCTCTTAAGAGCAAAAGACAGGAAAAACATTCCCAAACAATTCTTTTCCACCGCTGCACTTCAGACCTGGTGTTTGACATTAGTCCTGATCCCAGGGGCAAAATGGGAGCGCTCCATGCACTCAGTCACCCAGCTCCCACGGCTACGGCCATCCTAAATGGAATGCATTATTCCTGCATTAAAACATATGTTTTTCAAGGCAGCCAGCCATCCGGCTGTTCCGAGGGAGATTACAGAAGACCTAATTTTATCAGGCAGGGATACAATTCTCCTGGTTGTTTTTGCTCCCTAGGGACACGGGGCTGGTGAAAGCAGGTTGCCTGACTGCTGGGGAACAATTCCGAGAGGCTCCGTCGCTGATCGCTCAGGCAGGAACTGGAATCCTGGGTCCACAAAATGTATTAATGGATGCCCTGTAGGCTCTGTGGGCTCCCATCCCTGTGGAATTCACAGGCCAGGAAGACCTAGTTTGCATCAGCAATTCTCAAGTCAACAAGAATTAGAAAGAGTTTATGTTGGCAGAAAAGTGCTAAAACTTTAAGCTTTTTTTTCTTTCCTTTTTCTTTTTATCAGCGTAAGTTACACTAAATAAAACAAGGTGTTTGCTCAGAGCAGGGAAAGATATGTTACCATTAAATTACTATCTTTGGGATAAACTCAGTGAAACTTACGTCCTGCCTATGTTTACTCCAAGTGGTGTTTCACAAACTCTCAGCTTTGAAGTCTGAAAAGAACACAAACTGATGGAAACAGGCATTTTACTCCAAGTACCAGGCGAGAGTAACAACCCAGGACGTGATTCAAGATGAGAAATACAGGTGTGAGGCTTTTCCCAAGACTTTTCATGAAATGCAATGGGAAAATTCGTGTAGCAGATGGAATGCTGCTGCCTGCAGAGCATCCGTTAGCTATAAATCACTGTTTCCTCACACATGGTGCAAATGTAAGAGTCTTCCATTCTAATTAATAGAACGAGACATCCTGGCCTGATGTCTCTTCCCTGATTTCACAAGCTCTCCAAAAAAATTTTGGACTGAATCAGCCTCAACAGAGAGAAATGCTTCAATTCCTCTCTGAATCCAGGTCCAAAAAAGCAACTGAGCAACTCACCGAGAGATTCAGGAAATGCTTTTTATAACTGAGAGACACGGTTTAAAGAAAACCATCCTAAGAAATTATCTGCACATTGTGTTTGAAAGAAATGCAAACAGGAACTCTCCAGCTTCTGCCCATCCCTTGGGAATGCTCACCATGAGTTCACTCTTTGGCTCCTGAAACTTGCCACTGAATAAACATGATAAATCCAGTGAACAGAAAACTTCACGACGAACACTCATCAGAGAGAGGGAATCAGGAAGGAGCCATCACCCTTTCCACAACATCACCAACGAACCAGAAACACGGGGGTGCTCCGCGTGCACTTCCCAGCGCGGCTCCCAGGATCGCCTGCTGTGCTGCACGCCGGGAAGAGCAGCAGCCCCGCGCAGCTACTCTGCCACCCTTCACATTTCCTACTCAATATTTCATGCCACAGAATTTAAAATAGCAGGCTGAGGCTCGGTTATCTAGGGCACCACGGCAAACTCCAAACGCGGCTCTGCCAGGCCAACGGGTCTGGTGAACGTTCCCAGCCCGAGGGTCCAGCTGAAATGGCAAATATCGCCCACCCTGGAAGCACCAGCAGCCGTGAAACCCAAACTGGGCACCACTGCTACCAGATGTCCCCTCCACCCAGCTGAGGAAGCTGGTTCTAACTCCAGCAAAGCTTCACAGAAGCAACCAGGGAGGAGGTGCAGGACTCTCTTTAAAGCCTCTAATTTCCTCCTCTCCCCAAGGCAAAGGGTCAGAGCTGCAGCTTTTAAAAAGAGCCCCGAACTCGCTCCTCATTTCCTAAGTATGAAAGGGATGACACAAAAATATGCACATTCTTTAACTTTCCTGGTTATTTTTTATTATTCCAGTCTGAATGCTCCAAAAACCTTCCTCCTCTTCCCCATGTTTACATGCTCCAGTCATGTACCAACAGTAAACCAGACTCCCACTCACAGTAGCCAAAGTATTTCTTCCAGTATTTGTGTTTAACTCCCTCTCTCCGAACCATTAATCACTTAAATCATTCTGCTTTGACCATCTGCAGAGCAGAAGTCTGTGATCATCTTGTGGACCTTCTGTTTGCTGCACTGGTGACAGATCTGGTACTTTGCTCCTCTTGGTCACGACTGGAGCTGGATTTCCTTTTCCTGTGACACAGACACGGCACGGAATCCACACGCTCCCTGCTCACATCACTTTTTCCTGGGCTGTGAAGCTGAAGAAAATACTATTTCACCCACAGTGAGAGCAGATGAGGGATCTTTGTGGGGTCTTTGTAGAGCCAGCCAAGGCTGGATGACCCCTGGATGAGCACAGCCAGCTCCCCGGGACAGCTCCTGGAGGGTTTCAGGCATTTCAAGGCTCTCACACTGTACCTGCACACGGAGACTGCGTCAAAGCCCTGCACAGATTTCCCAGCAGATTTGGGACCCACCTGCTGCCAGTCCTGCAGGTAAATTAAGGAAGCAACATTAAAGCTTTCCCAGTGCTGGTTTTGCCTAATGCAAGACTTGTGGGTGAGATGCTGCATAAATGCACAAAAACCACCTGTAAGTCCTGTTAGCTACAGGCTGATCAGATCCGACTTGCTCGTGTTTACAAAGCTCTTCTTCAACCTTTTCTGTGCTTTGCCCACAGTTCCCCTCTGAGTATGGGAAGAAACTGAAGTGAAACCTTTCTGCTCACTCAGCACAATCCATACAGCCAGTCCCTACTCAGACAATTACTTCCTTTGACTCTGTAATTTAAATTCTGTGCTGCTGCTGCCTAATCTATAAAAAAGGTCCTCACCTACTTTGACAGGCGCCTGGCAATCAAAGATTGCAACCTGAAACACACAATTTTTAAAAGATCAGAGAAATACCCTGATTCCCTAAGAAATTTTCAAGCCAAACAAAATAAAGACTCTACCCACTTGCTTGAGTCAACATGTTTTCTTCCAGTAAGGTTCTATCCTATTTGGCTGGCCTTCAGTCCTGAGTTTCCACCGTTTTGCTGATCCTCCTTTTTCCATACATGCCACCAATCCTTCTGCTTCTCCAGCTTCTGAAAATCCTCACGCAAAGCTCTGCTCTGCAGACAGAGCCTCAGCTCTCCAGCGAGAGACAATCAGCTTTAAAAGGAACAAACCCAGGTGCACGGAGCCATTCACAGAAACACCCACCCAGAATCACAAACCAGACAGCAAGCGTGTGCTTAGCCAGGAAAGTAAACAGAAAGCAGCTCCTTCTGGCAGCAGGGAGGACGTGGTAACGCTGTCACAGAACCCAGAAGAGGCTGAAATGACGTCCAAGGCCTGAGCTGCTCCCAGGAGCTCCTCCTTACTACAAGGTGCAATTCCCCTGCCCTTCCCTGGACATTCAGATAGCTCCAGCTGGCGTTACACCCCTTTCTAGTCAGAAACGCCAGGCAAGACAGAGGCCGCAGTGACACAAACCCAGCAGCCAAACGAGCTCTTTAGTGGGTGTTTAACCCCTGCAGAGCCAGGCTGGGCCTGCAGCGGGGCTGGCAGGAGGCTCTCCTGCAGTCACAGCCAGAGCTCTCACCCCCAAGGGAACGCACTTCCCCACGCAGGCAGAGCCACAGTCGTGCCACGTGCCCTGCATGAAACAAATCCTCTGCACGTGCCTAAATAGAGCCTTCCACTCTGGGTATCCCAGAGTTTCCCAGCTCCATGGGATCAGGGTGATGTGAGAGGAGCCGCTGGAATGTTTCACCCAAGGTGTGAAAACACCCAGACATCCCCAAGCCCGGGAGTGAAGTGCTTTAATGCTAACATTTTCCATTGAATATGGGATGAATTCAGACATTTACCTTGCTCTGTGCACCCTTCAGCACACACTCAGAACACTCTAAGGAACAGCATCATGTGGTGGATGCAAAGTCACCTTCACTGCAGCTCATCCCAAAGGTGAGACTGAGTTCCCGCACTCAGAGGTGTGAAAACGGGGAGAAAAGCCTTCTTTAAAGTTAATATCCCTGGCACTTTCACTCATCAAACAGGAACAGATGTAAATACAAAGACAGCCCTTCCCATCATTAGTGATGCATAATGTGGGTGTTACTGACAGATGAAGAAAAGCACCAGAAAGAAAAATATCCCAAAAGTGAGAAAAGAAGGGAAACATGAGTAATGAGCAGGTTCCAGGTTTCCCACAGCTCCATGACCCAGTTCTCAGCTGATACACAGTTATTGTTACTTGAACATTCTTCCATAGAGGTATCAACACCGATGCCTTCTGTGAGGGAACGGGAGGTCTCCGAAGGTCAGATTCAGGTACAAATGTTCTTCACATCAACAGAAGACAACGAATCCTTACGCACACTCAGAAATGAATGAGCTGGTCTCAAACCCGTTGCCAAGGCCCAAGACACACAGTAAGATGCAATTCCCATCTATTAATGACCAATTAATGTTTCCTGAAGCACGTCCCACTGCCTTGCTCAGACGTTTTCACTGCACTCAGGGATGGGGTGACTGTTACTTCTGCGCTGACCACAAGGCTCAGTAAGGAATAATCCAGAGGTATAATTAGTCCTGTTGCTCCGTCTGCACAGATTGTTCCTTAAGAAACTCTCATGGCTCATCACTGCAAACTCTGATTTCTATTTCCAGCATACATTAAAGTAATCCTGCTCCACTTTGCATCCTGCTTGCTGACGCAGCACCTTTCACAACCACAACGCCAGATAAGGTTCCAATACTATATTTCCCCCCGTTTTGTTATAAATTCTCCACTCTGGGGCGGTTAGCAGCAGCAAATGCCTGGATGAAACTCACTGCAAGGCTCAGCACACAAGTGTTTGTGCTCCCAGCCCCTGGAGCCAGGTACTCCCCGCTGTCACACTGCCCATCAAGGACAGAGCCATCTCCAGCTCCTGCTCTCAGGGACCCCGGGCTACTCCCGGCAGCTGCAGTTCCTCTCCTCTCCCAAAAACAAGATGTTCCTACGCAAAAAAACCTGACAGAAATATTCCCACAGCCAACAGCCAAGCCCAGAGACAAACGAAGCTGCAACAAGGGGGTGGGAAAAAAAGGATCAAGTGTTCTTATCTGAGCAACAACTGAGCAGTTGCACATGGAGCCCTGCTGCCATTTTTAATAAAATGCTTCTATTCAATATTGTTTACTGTCAACAGCCCATGGTTATATTCAGCTGAACAATGCACACACAGGCCTCAAAATCCCTCAGCTTAAGCCTCGAACTAGGGCGTATTTTTCAAGAACTCCACAATGACATTACCTCACTGCCTCACTCCCCCTTCCCACAGCTCAGTTATCTCAGCAACAACATCCCCTGAAATATGTTCCCAAGAGCCTGGGGACACAGCCACCCAAAATTCTCTGCACTCGTGGGTTTTTTGACAGAAAAAGTGATTTGCACAAACAAATCCTTGATATGCATATTAAGAAATCCAAGTATTAAACCCACAAAGGGGCAGTGGATTTAATATTCAGAGAATTACTTACATAACCCACAAAACTTCACTCTGTAGCACCAAAGTTGAAGCTATTGGAGCAGCTCGTTAAAAGATTAGTGGGATGTCACAGCAGCCAGTCCAGCAACAGAGTTCATTTATTTTTAAGTTTGCAGTACAATCTATCAGAGGCTCAAACCGTAATGGGCTCTCAGTGCCACAAGAAACAAACTTCAGAAAACCCAAGCAAATGCTTAAAACATTCAACAAATCCTTTTAAAAACCTATTTAATGTTACATTTTGAGCAACGCAACCATTCCTCATTCTTTGTTATCACGGAGTCCCCAAAACCAAACACTAGATAAAGTTTTATCGCTTCATTTAAATGTCTGAAGAAAGTACATCTGAAAAAGAGTTAACAAAACCCCCAAGCAGCCAACATCAAGGGTTCAGCTACAACCCAGCTGTGTTAGGAAAGCAGGGCCACGGCAAAGCCCTGGGTGCCAATGTGGGCAGCGGGGGCTGACAGCCCCCAGCTCACCCCAGGAGTGAACTCCTGCTCTCCAAAGAGTCAATAAGTCTCTTTTATGCACCGTGGGCTCTGGGATAAACAGAGCAAGGAAAGATGTGCCTGCAAGTTGATTGTTCTTAATTTTTAATGCTAAGAGAGATAGTGATGATCGCTGTAGGGTCCCTTGCAACTCAGGATATTCTGATTCTCTGGTTGTTCCAGCCATGCAGTGAACCCTCCTGAGAAGCCACTGATTTTGGCATCAAGTTCCGTACCCTGATGGAGGGAGGAAAATTAAAATTATGCAAATCCGAGCTACCTGCTCTGCAACCTTCCCCCTCCGCCTCAGCTTCATCCCTCGCCCTCCGGCTTCACAAGGAAGATTCACAACAAAGCTGTACCGAGAGCAGCATTTTAAACGCTGGGGAACAAAGACAAACCCATGCAAAAAAGGAAACAACGAAAAAAAAAAAAAAAACCCAGCAAAAAGCGCATGCTCTGCGCCGATTATGGCAAAAGAACTTATTCAGAAAGTGGGAAGAACACAGGGTTTGTCTTCGTTATTGTGCCCAAAGTTCCTGCGACTCCCCCGCCCCAGAACTGGCTGTCCCGGGGTCTCTCACTCCCACTCCGCATCCTCAGCTGGGGAGCTACGGAAAAGAGGCCACAGGGGAAAAAACATTCCCAGGGGAGGAGGGGGGGTCAGGTCGCTCACCCCCGACAGGTGAAGGGCCCCTGCGGGGGTCGCACGGGGGTCCCCCGGGGCCGGGCGGGTCCTCGGGGGGTCCCCCCGCACAGACGATGCTCCCAGCGCTCCTTCCGCTCAGACAGAGCCCCGGGCCGGGCCCTTCCTTCCTCCCCCGGTGCTCTCACACGGACCGCGGAGCCTCGTTCATCCCACCCTCGCCACCCCCGGCCCCTCGCACGGCGGCTCCGCGGCGCCCCGCGGGCAGGGCCGGGCCGGCCGGGCTGCGGGCGCTCCTCGCTCACCTTCCGAGAGCTCCAGCTCCAGCTCGGCCAGC